>JAMKCH010014805.1:0-48696 GCA_023653785.1 Ophioderma brevispina | reverse complement strand
GAAATGTTGTTGACGCTTAGAAGAAAACCGAGCTTTTATTTGTGTCTCTTGGAAACTTTCAGAAGGAAAAATAGGTGGTTAAGTTGTTAGTAATTTTATTGGGAAACTGTATCGTTTTATAGAAAGAAATGCACTCTAAAAGATAAAAAGTAATGATGACTGAATTAAGCTACGGCAGTTGATGGTAAAAAGACTTGATGAAAGAAATCAATTAAGCCTTTACACCATTCAACTGTATACATGTGCATATTGATTATTTCGTACAGATGTTACATGAAGGAAAAACCGGTAAAGGTGCTCAGCCTACAGTGGCGTAAACTGCTTTGGAAAGGGAAAAGGCCCCACGCAAAATCCGCCTACTCCTCAAGCCCCCACCCAAATGAGATCAGGAAAAATAATAAATTTATAGTAATAAGAGTATAACTTGAATATTTAATCTTTTCCTGGAGCTGGCCTGCGTGTTGAAAAAGAAAGTATGCCCCTGTCCGGACTCGAACCCATTAACTCCGTATTACTTGAATAGCGCGCTTACTAACTGAGCTAACAAGGTGGTATGTGTAGTAATCGATAGATCAACTCTATAGCTATAGAGTTGATCTATAGTTGATCTATCTGTCAACTATCATTTTGACAACGTGTTTTCAAACTGAATTTTCTAACAAGTGTGGTCATTGCCATCGATAAATCCTATCAGAAGATGAAATATACCAATAATTTTATCTCATCGTGCTAAAAATGAGTCATTCAAGTTGATAATATGCACATTCGCAGGTACTTGAAAAATGTAAACATTGCAAAATTCTGCTGGAATTCGACAGCATGATCATGACGAAATTTTCCTTATATCGACTCTGTAGAAAGCCGATTGAAAATTTGTATATTTATAAACAAAATATACGTATTTAAGACTTATTCTGCAGTCTGTGGGAATGATTAGTCCTCTCCTGTGTTAATAATTAATCAACTAAAATTCCTAATGAAAAACCGCGCGAAAAAATATCGTTCCTCGTACCGACGAGTGCTCATGCCGCTCATCAAAGTTCGAACCCTTAAAAATTGACCTTTTAACGGCTATATGCGTCGTTGGCGTTCCTACTGAGACCAGTTGGTCGTGGACTGGTGTATGTCTAGCATAATGTTTTTATTAATATTAGCTGACAAGTGCTGCGGGATTTCGTTTGAGATGCTGTCATTTTGTAATGTTGACTTTTGAAAAACCGAGTGGGCATTTTAGCTTTAAAAAGGTGGTGACAAATTTGGAATACATTCTCTTTGTAGAATAAATTCCCTCGTAAAAGTGGGAATAACACCCGCGTTGAACCACGCACTAAGACCAGCCAGCCGGGGATTGTTGTGTATCTAACATAATATCTTTATTCATATTAGCTGACAAGTGGTGCGGAATTCCTTTGAGGAGGTGCTGTCATTTTGTAATGTTGACTTGGCATTTAGTGGGCATTTAGCTGTGAGAAGGTGGTGATAAATTTGGAATAATTGCCGTTGTAGAATAAATTTCCTTGTAAAAACATTCACCCAAAAGTGGAAATAACACCCGCGTTTGAACCACAGAGCATGACAGTAAGTCGTGGATTGTGTGATCCAACAAAATGTAATTATTCATATTAGCCGACTAGTGGTTCGGGGTTTCGTTTGAGGAGATGCTGGCATTTTGTAATGTTGACTTACGAAAACGGAGTGGGCATTTAGTGTGAGGAGGTGGTGATAAATTTGGTTTTACAATTTTACATATTAACTCAGTGGTATGTGTTATGCTCGTTTTTTATTAAAGCGGGAATTGCAATGTTAAATTGGGCTGAACTTTATGATTTCATTTGAACCATTTTGATGTTATAAGGAGCTCTGGTCAAATACACTAGCTAATTAACAGTGATTAATTCACTGATAGAAACAAAAACTAACTCTACAGTTGTACCCAAGGAATAGATTACAATAAAACTGTGATTCAGTAATACTAATAAAACATAAGGTACACATACTTTGGAATAACAAAACAAATTTCCAACGTCTACATCGTTAACGTGGTTAACAAAGAAAACAACTTTTCGCGAAAGAGTGGAAATCACTCTTAAAATATTGAACTTCACTAAAAAAATGTCCCTCCAATTTTTAGCACTTCCCTCTTTCCCTCAATTGAAAAAGATGTTGTTCCAATATACCAAGAAAATGTCGTAACATTGTCCTTTAAATGTTAACACCATTTTGCATTTAAACGTCCTTGAAAATGCATGCAGTGGAGTTGCTATAAAATATTGTCATTTTTTAAAGTTTTCCTTTCAAGCTTATTATGGTTTGCATTTTTATAACAAAACTCCCGAAGGCTGGCGGTGATTACCCCGTGATTTTCATTACTGAAAATCCGATTCCTAAAATTTTGATATCATAGGCTAGCTTAGACTTTTTTTCTTTCCATTTGGTATCAAAATAAGTACCAAACCCCTATTATGACGTCACTATGACGTCATACGTTGAGGAAAGTATGAACAAACTGGATATAGGGTGGAAAATGTTATAATTTTACTGACTCAAATACATTATTATAGCACTCAAACGCTCTGAATATATAAAACTAATCATTTCCCACCGAGTAGAGCCAGAAAACGCGCGACAATCGGATATTGCTATTTTCGGTGAAAAAAAAAGAATTTTCCCACAGAGTACTATGGAAATTGACGGTTTTGCTGACATGCGAACTTTATTGCGTCATTCTGACGTACTTCTAGGCATGTTGGTACTCATTTTGGTATCAATGGAAAGAAGAGGACTATAGCTATCTAATGGCACCAATATGAAGTGTCTGTGATATTCCTGTGTCGTGCAAGGCATGTTGGTACTTCTCCCTCATGCATCACTTTGCGATTACCCTGTATCTTACCTATACCCCGGTGGATGTTTGTTTTTTTGATGAAAAGGAGCGGGAAATGTCAATTGACAATTACATTAAATAAAAAAAAAAAAAAAAAAAAAAAAAAAAAAAAAAAAAAAAAAAAAAAATGACTCTTATGAAAGGGATTGGGTGGGGTAGCGAATACAAAATCATGCCCCCCCCCCCCTTGACTGAGTAGCGATTGACGCCCCTGCGGGCTTTGACTTTCACTTATTTTGGTTGAAAGACCTACGAAGCTGATAACAACCAGTTGTGCGTGCGTTTAGTACAGGATCTATTGACCGGAAGTGCCTTTGCGTCACTTTATTTACGTCACAGGCATAGCGCCCAATTCAAAGAATCTCATTTTAAAGGGGGTCTACTCCGGTACTGTCTACACTAAATACGCCTTCTCTCCACCTATTGGGCAAATGCAGGTATCGAATAGACACATCACTGTATACCTAATAACTGTATACTTTAGAAGCCCTATCTTGCAGCTACTGCAACCCAAATAGCCCAGCGTGTACTGTGTAGTAGCTGCCGCGATAGATACGGTGTAGCTACCGTATAGGCTACAACGCGAGTCTTGTACAGTTAAAACAATGGCCATTCGATGACCTTGATATTTATCTCCTGAGGGGACCTAGCAATACATAACAGAAAATTGACCCTCAGGAAATAGAGCCAACTAAAGGTTGCTGCAGGCCCGTGGTTTTAACTAGAGCTTTGCAACATTGACAGTACATATTTGTTACTGTTTAGGCTTTGACAAAAGTTTGAGCAACAGTATCATTATTTTAAACCGTACCTCGTTAAAGGTATACAGATATCACCGATTCCCACTGTCGCTTTTAGGTAATGCGGATGACATGGAATATGTAATACTAGACACATCCTATTATTTGTATCACTGGGAATAGCAATCTGTCTCTCCATGTAAAGATATTATCAACAACTTTAAATTTGAATCTCCATGTTACTGAGTTAAATGATAGATTGATGCTTATCAGCTTTAATGTAATGACTGTTTTCCGTGACAACTTTATCAAAGATTTTGCACATGAACGTGTTTGTTTTCAGTACACTTAAGGATAGTGTTTCTTGTCTAAGTCTAAATTCATAATTGTGTCGAGATCCATCTCAGTGTGTCGTGACCAGGTATTTGTTTAAAGTTTGCAACAAATTTTATACCACTTCAGCTAAACCAGCCGATCGGTCATTAAGTCGGTTCCCCCCGTGTCGCCAAGATGCTTACCTAGATCATAAAAAGCATACAAAAGTAGTTAATAATAATGAGTTTATGTGGCTTCCTATAACACTTTCGCATAGTCACTTTATCGTGCCGTGCAAGATGTCATATCGCTAACACGGTGGAGCTTCAATTAACGTGGCATGTTGGGTGGTGATTTATTATAATTTTTCACATACAATATGAATTCCTATGGCGAGGTGAAACCTATTACATCATAAAGGAACATATATTAAATAATGTTGGTGTATGAGCCATCGTGCGAAAATCTGTTTCAACTTTCATAGAATTGTTATAATTAGGCAGGGCTTGAAGATAGAGGCAAGGATTATGTCCCTTTTAGCGGTCGTGGTGGTGTGTAGACCGTTACATGTGACTTTCATGCCGAGGACGGCTAAACAAACAGATGGTGGCGTACCGAAAGGTGGCTGTGTGGGGGAAAGTTGCCCATCTGGCTACAAAACGCGGGACGATATGGGCCAAAAGTTGCATTTTTATCCACTTTTCGGGGATTTCACCAATTTCTCGGGTCCAAATTTGGGCCAAAAATTAAGTAAATTTCGAATTGTCGCTACGCGCGCATTTTGCAATTCGACTAATTGGAAGCACTATCGGGACGCCACGCCCCCACGGGCGTTTTTAGAATTTTGCCCCATCTGGCGGGAACGACTCTTGGAATTTGCCCCCTAGGGATCGGACTGCGCTCGGTACGAAACTGTACAAAATAGGAATTTGTTTGTCCGATTTTGGATAATCTATGTCACAATCATTGACGGTTCTCTTGAGGTCATTCGCACGACAAAATTCTAATGTCTACGTTGTTTGGTTGTGCGCGTATTGTTTCTAGGCCATGCAAAATGAACTTTGATTTAAGCCCATACTTCCAGTCTCAGCGAGTTATTTCTCATCGTGAGCATTGTACATTCTTGATCTGGGGTTCAAAATCAAGTATACGCACGCAATGGCTTCGCTGCGAATGGGAGTTATCATGGGCTTTTATTTTGAACTTAAACGACCTATCGCACACGTGGTTGCAAACACTTCAAATATAATTCATTACTATGCGTATTAATAACTAAACTCCACAAAATTTCAAACGAAGCGCCAATAGATAATTCCAGTCGAGCGACGATTTTTCTGCGCGTGAGAATGCGTAACACTTGGATCTTGGGTTCAAAATTCCGGTTTATTGCCACGCCAATCCGCTCGCTGCGACTGGAAGTATATGATTGGCTTCTTAACTTAACATAACGTGCGATAAATGTTCAACATCCCAGTCATCCAAAAAATGTCAAATTTATTGTGTGAAGAGACAAAATCGACCAAACCCTTGCCAATCCGGAAAACACACTTGTTACGATGCCCGATAGAATCTGACTTTTTAAAACATGCTTTTCAAGATAGACAACTCACCCGAAGTCTCGTATAACATAGTACAGGGCACATCATAATAGTGAATTAAGGTCCTGTGGGGCACGAACGAATTGCGGTCAAAAAATTAGTTCAGTCATGGCTTCATTTTAAGGGATAGCAAATTGCCAAGTGCAAGAATCGTGTGGCCAGAAGCATCCATATCTGTCCTAAGGGCCCTTTTGTGAACTTAGTTGTGTGGACGGGTCAGTATCAAAATCGTAGTTATGGTGTTGAAATAGCTACAATTTAATGTTCCAAACAGCTCTGACCAAGAAAAATCGTAAGACCGTTTAGAGGAACGCCAAAACTATAATCACCGCAGCATTTCTGAAAACGAGACAAGCATTACCTCATTTTGTATATATTTGTAATCTCACGTTTGGACCGACTATCATCCACTGTCAAACTATCTCCTGTATCCAAATGCTAATTAAAAAAAAAAATCATATTCATAATCATGATGAATCCAAGAATCCTGTAGAACAATAATTATTGACAAAAAGTGTAGTGTACTGTATGAGCGTTTTGCATGGTGGTTATGAAAATACAGCGATTAAGCTAACATGATTTGTTTGAACTTGGGGTATAGGAAAGACCCCATAAGAGGTCCTCACATTAAGAGAGGATTTTCTCGTCACTGCAAATTCTTGGACAACTCAAATTCAAAAAAAACACTCCCCATTCTTTTTCACTTTGCAAGAGTTGAACCGGTTGGGTTTGTTTGTGGTAAAAAATGAATCATATTGAAGAAAGTCATGCTATTTAGTTGATTCATGAAATTGGACCTTTTTCATTTCACGCAATATGGTTAACTTTTTAATCACTGAGAGTGCCTGTTAATTTAATAGGTATAAAAGAGGGACTCTTAATTTACAAAAGGATAACATGTTACAAACCCTTTTAATATATTTTTAAATGGTCAAATTAAAAAATAAAAAACATAAAAGAAATTATAAAAAATAAGTAAACCGATGCTTATCTTCAAAAGTGTTCTACTGATTGCATCCTATGTATGCACAAATAAGTGTAGAAGAAGCGAGAGCACGAGAGCGCGAGTTTGAGAACAGAACAGAAAGGAGTTAACGAGAAAACGGAAAAAAAAAATAGTAATTTAAATATTAAACCTTCATCATTACATAAGAAGACACATTGGGAGAAAGCTGAAGTTCAGTTTAAGTAACGTTGGATAAGATGTTGGTCGAAAATCTTGGATTTTCGATTAATTGGACATTAGGACAACCATACACTTAAGTGTTAAGGCTATCCCACCAGTTACAACATATGAATAACATGCATAAAGCGTTAGGCTATCATTCGCAATATACGGTTTGGGTTTTAGCGTCGCGGTGTTTAAATATGGTGCAAATATTTAACTTTTGTGATAACATAGCAAAGGAATTTATTCTCTTGAGAATCATGTCCATATTTTCTGTCGTGATATTAGGCTGAATGCATTTTCAATTTTCAATCAAACACCTTAACTAAGTACTTCGAGTTATTAATGTACCGAAACATGGAGTTTGCATTGGAAAAAGGTAACATAAGCATTCAGAAATAACTATTTTCCTTAAAGGTGCAACGAGGGATTTCACATAACAGGTGTCCCTAAAAAGTGTGAAAATTCTGATTTTTGCATTAATGTAAAGTTTCTATCAAAAATCTGAAAGGATTAAACTGAGAATCTTTGGTACAAAAATGTGAAATTTCTAATTTGAAATATAAGCATATAAAAATCACCTTTTGTTTTCACTTTTAAGACATTTTAAGATGGGCACTCCACGCACTGCAGGCACATTCTTTCGTTCCGTAAAATACTAGAACTTTATCGTGAGTTTGGATAGATGTATACGGTTGTGGGTAATTTAACTCTTTTCAGTTTTGCAGGCATCACTTTCTCTCTATCTTTAAACCTTTTATCATTAAATATTATGTAAGATGTATGTTCAGATAGAACACTGTATTGAATAACGTATCCCTGGCAAGGTATGAGGTTGCAATTTAGTCAATGAACATGAACATTAATGTACCCCGTGAATATGAAATGTTCAGGTTAAGAAGTGTTTGGGAAATTGAAGCATAATCTGCTTGCACAACTTTTCTGGACACTCTGTAGTATAGTACCTTACAAAATAACATTGAACAATGTTATTAAGGTGGTCAATAATGGTCAACTCTTTTTTCTCCTCATAGGAATTCTTCTTCTTCTTAGCGTGTCCACAAGTCATCAGTAATGGCTTGTGGTGGTGTCAGGATTTATTCAACTGAGTAAGCTGATCCGGGGCCGCGTGTATCTATGATACGGACTCTCCTAACATGGCCCATAGGAATAATCATGTTGAACATTTGATGAAAAGCTAAGACACCATAGCGACTTCGTCAAAATAATGTTACAGATAATATTGTATTAAAAGAGAGTTATTCTTGCGTCATAATCGTGGTCCGTCCTTTTAGTAAGTAAGTGGCTGTTTTTTTTTTTCCAACTTGTTCCATCCTCTCTACGCCTGGAGTGGTCAATAGATGATGTCATGGCATTCAACTATATAACTCCTCAGGCAAGTAACAGGAGATGAACTGGAGCGGTAAGTTTGATCTCTGGTCTGATTTAAACAAATGTCAGATATTTTAGGCAGGTGACTTGAAAATTGATGAAGTGAAGAAAAACATTTTCAAGAGAAGAAACTAGAAAAAAGTAATAAGACATCAGGTTTATTAGAAAATGAAAGGCAATATGCACATGCCAATCAGCGTGTGGAATATAAGTGAAACGTTAACGTAATCTGAAAGACTTATTATCTGATTACCAATGAATGCCTTGAGACTGAACATCAAATGCAATTCGAGTGCGTGTCATTTATTTTTACCCTTTGTTTGTTGTCCTAGTATTTGTCCGTTCCATATACGTATTGCTGTTATTGAATGTGTATATTGCTTTAGTCATATTGAAATGACGAAACTTCACTTGTTAGGCATATTGTTGTTAATAATGGATTTTTCAAAAAAGGAAAAATATAATTAATTGATATGTCTGTCAATGTCTGCCGAGTATACGTAAGATCAGATATCATTTATATTTTGAAGATTTCCTTAACAAGAGCAGAAGCATGGGCCCAGGTCAAACATCATCGTTTACCCCCCCCCCCCTACAGAAAAGGTTGGACACCTTTGATAGTTGGTATGGGCCCTCTACATCAAAGCAGGTAGTTTGTGGTATCACTTTTTCAATAGCGTCCAAAATTAAGGTTAAACAGGGTCAAACTTTTAAAATGCACCAATCAGGTTTAAATGTATGCCTACTGTCCGTTAGTTCATAAAGGATTCCAAAAATGTATAGTTGTACCATCTATGACCATTGATTTGGAGTTATAGGGTAAAAATTGCTAAAAGGTTTAAAAAGGTCAATTTCCATTTGTACAGTCGAATCCTTCCCGGTCATTTTATCGAAAGCAATGTGAAGCTATAGATCTTGACCGTGTTAGGGTTTATACCGTCAAAGTGTAAGCTGAAAACTAAAGTTTTTTTACCAAAATAGAGAAAAAAATATTGTATGAGGTCCCTCACTGCATTTAATATCCTTAGGGGAATAAAATTGTACTTAAATATTAAGGAAATTACACTTAATCGTCAAGGCAGTAACCAATCTATCCATGTTATGTCATTAAGAAACATTTAAAAATCACAGCAAAATTATCACAGTAAAGCAGCGATATGGCGTTATCGCCTTTGAGATTAGACTCTTCCAAATATATTCTAAACAATTAATAAAGCTAGTAATAAAACAACAAATTGGCAATTATTTCTGAAAACAGAAGATCTTTACCAAATCTTTGCATAAAATTCTACAGTATATAGTAGGTTTTTAAAAATCCAAAGCTTTTGAAAACGATTAAACGGAGCTATGTGCAGTAAAAGTTAAGTAAATGACGCAATCTTTGTGGCAATTATGATAAGTTATAGTATATGTCTTGTTCCAGAGACTGCATTCATTGTTTTCTTTGTTATTTTGGCCACGGTATGCAATCCTGGTACAGTATACCTACTCTAATTGACACTATTTATGCTTGGCATTGCATTGGCTTTGGCATTGTCTACTGCTGGCATTAATTTCTCATTTTATCTATTGAAAGACTGGTACTCGTTCGTACCCATGAAGAGGGGGGAGAGAGAAAGGTGACCCTCCCTCTTATTTGGTAGCCCTCTTCCCCGGTATCCAGTCGCCCCAGTATCCTCCTCCTCTTCACCTAGCCTGACGTATCCGTTGCCGTGACCCCCAACCCCCCTCTTCCCCCCCCCCGACTCACTACCCACTTCCAAACCCCCTTGATCACTATCCCCTTGACCTCCTCGCTCCATTCAGAAATCCGTATTCTTTATTAGTGATGATAGTGCGTTGTATATTATTCTATCTGTTTTCTGACATGAAAATCACTTAAATAAGTTATTGGTTATTATATGTATTGAAAATGACCAAGAAATGTCTCAGCAGCGTAACGGTTAAGAATTAATCATTGCGCAGTGCCCTCTTTCTGCAAGAGGAAGAAAAGCCCCGAGAATCTCAAGGTGATTGAGATAACATCTTATAATATAAATTCATTTCCAACTAAGCACAAAAGCAATTACTTTATTTATGGATATTAGGATCAACAGACATGACAATTTACATATTTTTATCGTGTTGACTAAATACGTAACAAAAGGTTCTTTCTTGCACATTACGGCCAGTGCGTTAACGAGGAATTTCAGCACAATTGAGTTTTTGTGTATTCAAGCAAATATGAGATTTTCAACGGTAGAAGCGTTTGGTGAGCTGTAAAATGAGCTTTTTTTCAGTGTCGCATTTCAATTGAGTAGAGTGTTGACAATTTTGTTCTTTGTTCAGATTCTCTGCCATTTTAATATCAAATGGGCGGATTTAATGACTTTAGTGTTGACCATCATCGAAAGGAATCGTTCAATCAACGACGTACTCTATAAGATTTGCGCCTTTTGCTTACGGTTGTATCGTGGTCAGGGACGAACGCTCGGGCGATAAATCGTCCTGTTCGAGGCATGCAGTGGAAGTTGGCCTTGTGCAAAACTTAAAACATAATTCTTCCCGCGGTTTTGTTGGAAATATAGATGTTGTGAATCTTCAGAATGACATCAAGAAATTACGCTTTTACTATTCGGTGTTGTGATAAAATTATTCGGTGTTGTGATAAAACCACTGGTTCGAATTTTGGGTATTGTACAAGTACCGTTAAGACTTCAGGCGTAATTACAAGAAATTAATACAGGTTGGGGATGTCTTGCTACACATTCTGTTTGCTAAATCAGTGGATTTTATAGTTTGTAATAACTTTGAGAATCGGTTTACGTACACCTCGAACTCCCCGTATATATTACACTACACAGGTTTATTCACATGTATACATTTCCTTTAGATACTTGCACTTAGCAATAATTATGACCATTTTCATTTGGATAATGAACTGTTAATGGTTCAGTTAGTTACTTTCCATAATAAATGGGCTATTTATTCCCATGGCTTATAATGACTTGTTTTCAGATGATAATACACAATAAAGTACATTCCCCTTATTAGAACAATTCTGCTTTTACTGAAATGAACACCTGCACCTATTTAGTAGTAAACGTGTATATTCTAAATTAAAGGCTGATTCAGAGATTTCAAAATATAATTTTTTTATGTAATAATTAAAAATAGTCACCTAGAACGGAAGACGGTAACCTAAAATGCACAATTCCAAAGTTTGAGATGAATCGGATTTTTCGTTTTGATGTAGTAAACATTTATTTATAGTATTACGTCCCATAGGATGCTGTGGATTACAAAAATTCCGGATCCGGAATTTTATAACAAAGTTGTGATTTTCTATATGAAGGACTTCGATTTGAGCTTAGCTATTTCACACAGTGATTAGTATATGGACAAGCATTATGTATATGCAAAAGGCACGTTTTGTTTGAAAATTGAGGGCGAAATCGGGAATCTCTGAGTCAGCCTTTAAGTACCATATATCAGGTGTGTACTTCCTGACTAGACCTAAACCCCAGTTACCATTACTTTCACTCGGTTTAACTTTTAGCTAATTTTGACTTTAAAGGGACACAGGCACATTTTGAGAAAAGAGCGCCATGAAGATTTTCAAAATTGGTGTTTTGCATGATTGTATATCTTTTGTCTTTGTTAGCCCTTACCAGAAAGTGATTAATTCTCATAAGCTTTTTTACATGTGTAAACTGAATTACTTTGTAATAAACCTACTTTAGAGAGTGGGTGTATTAAAGAGATTTAGCAATGAAGTCCCAAGCTTGCATAGGCCTACCAAAATAAAGCACAAAAATCAAGAAAAACAATGCTGCAGGTTTCAATCAAAGGAAAGAATTAAGTGAGTAATAGTGCAAAACAAAAGCCACCCAACGGTATGACAAAAAATAAAACGCTTTTGAAAAAGCAACGACCCTGACAACTCGGCTGATGATATAATAGAGCTAAGACAAGTTGTGCTAGCAACGCTGCCAACAGAGCCTAGCATAGGTTAAGCGCGGGTCATTACAAAATGTGTTCCTATTGAAATGTGGCTATAATAAACGACATGCAGGATCAAGCCAATTAGGTGAGCTCAAGATTTGTTTATTTTTGGTGATAATTTACTAAATAAAATACATATAAACTTAAATAGTGCAATTAAGTGGATATGATTCCATTGCTAACTTACTCCCTTTAAGAACACCTTATATCATGGCGTTGCTATTTAGCCTAATAACAACGCTCCAGTGTACGGCAATATGGTATTTTTGTATATATGTAGAAATATGACGATGTTCCTCGTGGGTTCTAGTCTATCATTTAAAATCAAATTCGAGGAATTTCATATTTTGTTGAAATTGCCAGTGTCACTTGAACTACTATAATCGTGTTGTTTCTTTCCCGCTGCAGAGGTTATACGAACTATATAAATGAGATTCAAAAGCATTGCATAAATACTAGGTCAAAGCAGATGTCAAAGAAAATTTTGATTTACCATCCCTCCTCTAGCATTCATTCTGGTTAACCATTTGACTTGGACTAATGAATGAAAGACTCGCCTTCTATTCATTTTGTATATGGAACCAAGATTCATCAAGTCAGATTTTGAGATTCACGACCGAGGTAAAATATGATAAAAAAAACAAGGCAAAGATTCGCCATTTAATTACCAGGTACAAATTGAAAATAATTTTACATAAAAAAAATCGGCAAAGATTGATAATGTCTCGGATTTTTATACCCGAAGATTGGACGTCGAGATCGGATCAAAAAAATCCTTCAGGGGAGTTCAAGACTCTCTTTGACAGCTGCATAAAGGCGAATAATCCAAACATTTAGGGTACGCATGGTATTCCAAGTCGTCTTGTTCGTATAAACAAGGCCACGATGGACGAATCCTCCACTGACCATATCAAATTTAGTTAAGGTAAATCATGTAATTATCCGCTTGGAGAGACAGAGTAATAGACTCGGGTCAATTTGCTTAGTATTATATCTCAAAAACAACTGTAAAGACACACTCTTTGTCAAAGTACAATTGAATTGATTATCTACCCAAGTGAAAGAAAGTAATCAATCACGTTATCTGTTCGCTTTGTTTTTGACTTTTGACCTTTAATATAAGATATAATCATGTTAAATCCAGCTCAAACAAAATCATGTGATGTTCAATTCTTTTGCCCTTTCTACTGCATTTCCCTTAGTTTAATAATAAACAAAATTAAAGAAAGAATAAGGAAAGGAAGAAAACAAGAAGAAGAAAAAAGAAAAGAAAAAGAAAGAACGAAAGAATGGAAGACTGACTGACTGAAATTTCTACACACAGACATGGCACACAAGATCACCTTAAGACATGTATTTAAAAAAAAAACAACTGTAAATAAAAAAAAAACTTTTTAGTTATTTCCATTTAGGTCAGGAATGGTGAACTGATAATACTGGTTAAGATTGAAAACAGTGTTTACTTGGATACTATTTCAAGCAGTGCAGTGAAAATGTACTATTTTGCAGTACTTACCATAGAGCAAGTTCAAATGTTTAGTTCCCGTTGCTTGATATAGGTCCTATTCTGGTTATGTTCATACACTGAACAATTCGAACGTTAGGGCGAAATTTTAATTATTCATGAGCCTAAAATCATGTTAGAGACAGCCCGTCGTAATATCGAAAGTTGCGTAAATTTGCATAAACTAAATATTTATATCCTTTGTTTTTCATTAAAGCAATAATAGCACATTTTTTTAACAGCACCCCCAATTTTTCAAAACATTTATGATGTTGCATTGGTAACTGGCTAGTAAACTATACCTGTGAGTGGTTAAGCTCGAAAATGTCTATGTGTCGCAAACGAAGGAATTTTGTAATTAGAATAATTAATATCGGAGATCTCAATATGAAATAGCCGGGAAATATAGCGCCATGTACGTATCTACGCTCATTCAGTTGTTTTATTGGTTCAGGTAAGTCAAGTTAGAGGTCATTTCGTTGAGGTGGCACTATTTCATCATAGACGGACATAAACTTAGCATTTCCAACTCTGCCGTTAAGTACAATCCGGAATCCCAACTCTAATTACAAAATCGTTTATTTGATGATACGCATTTTTGAGAATCCTCGTTCACATGTGTAGTTTCCTAGACAATTACCAACATAACTTTGCAAAAATATCATTTTTTTTTAAATTGGGGGGGGGGGCGCTCTTCAAAAATGTGCTGTCATTGCCTTAACGGAATCAAGCGCATCATTACCATAAAAGTATAGCAAAGGGAGTGTTCATTATACTTTGGTATGGGTTTGAAAAGTTGGAGCTTCAGACATCAACAATTTTTTTTATTCCCATTTCCAGCTTAATTTTTTTGTGATCCCATATTTTTAGGGTCTTAACATTTTTCGATTCCCCCTCATGCCTTAAGAAAAAAAAATATAGTTGAGGAAGGCTGACTAGGGTGGATCCAGCCCTATTCATAGGTGAGGCCCTGGCCAATTGCAATAAGTTTAATAATTTAAACGGGTGCAAACGGCGTATGTTTGGGTGTCGTCTTCATCTCACACAAACAGCGGAACCTTTGCAATATTCGCTTTGTAATATATGCACTTTCTCATGTAAAATTGATTAGAAATTTCTAGAACGATTTTAAATTGGTGTAAGTGCGCCACAACAAATATTGAGTATGGGCAACAGTAAGTTAAAATCTTAATCATGTTACTTGATGTGCAAGTTGCATACATGTAGGTTATACACCACTAACCTGGCTGCCGTAAGGATCAAAAATCTTGGGTGAACTACTTTCTTGCATGGCAAAAGTATCTTAAAATCGTCTGTTGACTTGTAATTAGTTTTTAGTTTTATGTGACAATCATCGTGTAGAATAAATTCCCTTGTAAAAATGGTCACCCAAAAGTGGAAATAACACCCGCGCTTGAATCACGGAGTAAGACCAGTTAGTCTTGGATTGGTGTATATCAACATAATATCCTTATTCATATTAGCATAGGTGCGGGATTTTGTTATGGGATGCTGTCATTTTGTAATTTTGAATTACGGCTTGTTAAAATAATCACCCAAAAGTGGAAATAACCCCGTGAGCCACTTGTCATGCTTGTATTCAATGATGCGTGAACAAGAAAACGCTTAAAAAGGGTCCTTTTTTCCAACAGGCGATGTACGCGCGCACATTGATTATGGTGTCAAAAACAGACAAATGTGGCAAAAAGGGTATGTTTTTCTTATAAGCCTGAATTTGTGAATGTCTTGTTTAGAGTATGTAATACTCATATTACGCAGAGATCAAATCAAAGAAAATATTTTAAATCGGATGTAAAGCAAGGCAAGATAATAACGGATATATTAACGACACAACCCATTGGCTTACTTGTTTAGGGTAGTAAAAACTGAGAAAAACACTTGTTAAGGGTAGCAAAAACAGACACAAATACTTGCTTCGGGTGCGTTTTGTAAGTCCATGGTCACGCATCATACCCACCTTAGAATACAAGTCCCCCACCCCAACCCCCCACACTGGGGAAATAACACCTGCGTTTGAACCACGCAGTAAGACCAGTCAGTCGTGGATTGGTGTGTGTCCAACATAATGTCCACGTTTATTCATATTAGCTGACAAATGGTGCGGATTTCTATTGAGGAGATGCTGTCATTTTGTAATGTTGACTTGGCATTTAATGGGCTGTGAGGAGGTGGTGACAAATTTGGAATAAATTTCTTTGTAAAAGCAGTCACCCAAAGTGGAAAATAACACCCGCGTTTGAACCACGCAGCAAAACAGTCAGTTGTGGATTGGTGTGATCCAACAAAAGATCCTCATTCATATTAACCGACAAGTGGTTCGGGATTTCGTTTGAGATGATGCTGTCATTTCGTAATGTTGACTTACGAAAACGGAGTGGGCATTTAGTGTGAGGAGGTGGTGATCAATTTGGTTTTAGCATTTCACAGAACTCAGCGGTACGTGTTATTCTCGTTTTTATTAAAGCCGGAATTGCATTGTTAAATTGGGGTAAACGTTATGATTTCCGTTGAACCATTTTTATGTTGTAACGAGCTCTGGTCAAATAGTAGGGTTTTTATTCCTGTCAGTTCTTCCAAAGTTTTGGGGGCGTATCGACGATTCCATTCGTTCTGAGAGGTTGTACGCTTTACCCAATCAATACAATAGAATTCGATGTCACGATACCGGATCAGATTAAGGCCATTAAAAAAACCTCCCTTTTCTCACAAAGAAAATATTACAAGGCAAATTTTTTTTTTTTTTTTTTTTTCAAGTTTGGTGTTTGGAATTTATTCAGTTCATTTGCCTTGCATTTTTGTTCGTGAGAAAAGGGGCATTTTAAAATTATGGCCTTAAGCTGATCTGGTATCGTCACATCGAATTTCTATTGTATTGATTGGTTGAAGTAGGCAACCTCTCAGAACGAATGGAATCGTCGACACGCCCCAAAAACTTTTAATGAACTGACAGGAATAAAAAATCCTACTATAGGGAAAATGCATCGAAATTTAAACTAGGTAGGGGGCTAGTTTAAGAGGTGTTTTAATGTGTGTTTTCGTCAAGTGCACGACTCATTGCATTGTGCAATTGACAGCAACAATAGCGCATATCATTCCCAGCCAGTTGGTGTAATACCCTAAACACTATGGAAAGCCGTGATACCATTTGGGCGCTCAACCATAACGGACGTTACTCGTGTTGAAAGCTTCTGTTTTAGTAAAAATATTTATATACACGAAATTTTAAATTACGGCGATTTTAAGCTAAAATCGCGTTTAGTTAAACAAGTTTTTGGAATACGGGCCTAAGAGTTTTGGTGACTCATAACAAACTACAATTATAATATTTACGTGGCCTAATCCTCCTCTTCACCCAGTCTCGACGTTCTCGCTGGCTGCGTTTTAGTGCAGAATCTATTGGCCGGAAGTGCCTTTGCGTCACTTTATTTACGTCACAGGCATAGCGCCCAATTCGAAGAATTTCATTTTGTTTTATAGGGTCTAGGAAAAATACTTTTTTCAGTGTAATTGTGACTTACCTGTAGCAGTTTGAAAATAAAACTTTCTCGTTTTATTTATATCAAAAGCTTTCTATTGATCTGTAATCATAATTGCATTTTGTGTTGACTTTAAAAACTTTATCTTAATCAAATTTCGTAGACAATATGTGTACCAAGGTATATAGTGGGGGCCTGTAGTGAACATATCTTATGTGAGTGTGCAAATCCGGATACAATTGTGAATTTTGGTACACAAGTACTTTAAACATTGATAATCAAAAAAAATTGATGGAAGCACTTGTCACACCCCTTTCATGGCCCCAGCTTGGATTTCAAGGTTACACAGGGGTAAAATTTTTAAAATGTTCCGATTGTGTTGAAAAGCACACCATGATGTCTGTCTGGTTACAAGGATTCCAAAAAGGTATAGTTTATACTACCTGTGACTTATAGTTTATGAATTATGGGGTAAAAACTGTAAAAATGGTAAAAAGGTCAATTTTGGTTTGTACAGGGGTCAAAAATTAAAAGTTGCTCCAATTTTTGTAAAATGTGGATCAATGTGATTTAGCTCACTATCTTACGTGTCTGGTTATTAACCAAAATGGCCAATAAAGTCAACAGCTATCATCAGCTATTGGCAGCTATTGGATTCTATTGACCTGTGACCTATTTTGTTGGATAACGTGAAAACTAAGCATAACAAATAAGCAAACTATTCCTTATTTCAATCCTTTAAGTTAGGGAAACAATTTGCACCACATATTAACTGAATAAAAAGCAACGTTTAACTTTTGACACATGTACACATCAAAATTGACTTTTTCGCCATTTTTACAGTTTTTACTTCATAACTCTGGAAATATAAGCCATAGATAGTGTAAATTATACCTTTTTGGAATCCTTGTGACCAGACAATCACCATGGTGTGCTTTTTAACACATTGACCCCTGTATAACCTTGAAACCCAAGGGGGCCATTAAGGGGGTTTGGCAAGTGCTTCCATCAATTTTATGGATTATCAATGCCTAAAGTACTTGTGTACAAAAATTCACAATTTTATCCGGAAGCGCACACTCTTACACTACAGTCCCCGGCTAATAATATCGAACCATTAAAGCTATTTGCCCAACTTTGCCGCTACCACGGCAAACGTCGTGAAAATGGTGGCAGCCATTTTCTTAGCGTAGGACAAGGAAGGTTGAATTTAATAGTTAGCGTAGGTGAAATACCATGAAGCAAATCAAATACACACTTCTGTCTGCATGCACGCCAAACCAAAGATAAGACCCAACAATACCTCACAATTCGCCATCGAAGTGGTTACATAACTCCCTGGTTACTGGATCACGCACCTTTTGGAATGTTATTGCAGGCCGTAGACTTTGTGTAGTGATCATTTCGATCGTGGTGCAGGACTCAAAAGCGTGATCCAGTTCCGGATTACACGTAACATTTTGCTAGCGAATACTTTGGCTACTGATACGAGACTAGGCATACCGCGAGTCACACAGACGATGTGGAGCTTCTTTAGTACAGTAAAATAATAAACCACCTTATATTTGAGACACAGTTAAAAACAATGGCCATTCCGATGACCTTGATATTTATCTCCTGAGCGGACCTACCAATACATAACAGAACATTCCCTCAGGAATAGAGCCAACTAAAGGGTTCCTGCAGCCCGTGGTTTTAACTAGAGATTTGCAACATTAACCCAGTCTACCTGAGCCATTTTTTAACAAAACTCCCGAAGGGGGGGGGGGTGGTTACCACCCCGCTGTGATTCTTGTTACTGTTACTGAACATCCGTTTCCCGTAAATTTGGTACGCAAAGAAGCTTAGATTTCTTTCTTTTCCTTTCCAATTGGTACCAAAGTAAGTACAATAATACCAATTATGAGACTTGACAGAACGTCATTTGTTGAGGAAATTACGAAATATTGAATATAGGGGGAAAATGGATATTTCGCAATTTTTCAGCGAGCTCAAACAACCTATTTACTCTAAAAATGCTGTCATTATATAAACAGTCATTTTCCATCAAGTAAAGTAAAACCCCATACAAACTGATTTGTACTTCTTACTTTTTGGGAAAAAAATTGAAATTTGTCACGTGTCAATGTCAAATGGCAGTTTGGCTGACAGACAAACTTTATGACTCATTTGTGACGTCAATGCAGGGCATGTTGGTACTCATTCTCCATTTGGTATCAATGGAAAGAGGAGGACCATAGCTATCATTTGTACCAAAATCAAGTGTCTGTGATGTTCCTCCTGTGTGGTTGTTGGCATGTGTTTGGACTTCTCTTCGCAGGGGGGTGGTTCCACCCCCCCCCCCATCCATCACTTTGGGATACCTGTATCTTATATACCCCGGTGGATGTTTATGTTTTTTATTAAAGGAAGCATAACATTCATTGACAATTACATTAATACTTTGCACCAAAAAAGGGGTTTTTTTAGCAAGCCTGGGAAAAACCTGAAGGGGGGGGGGTGGGGTGGTAACCACCCCTCTTCCGTTGAGACGAGGGTTAAAGTGTAATAGTTGTTTACTGTTTAGAGGCTTTGGCAATTTTGAGCACAGTCTCATTATTTTAAAAAAACCGGAACTCGTTAAAGGTATATCACCACACCTATTCCTCCCAGTGTTGCTATTAGGTAATGCGGAAGACATGGAATAATGTATTACAGACACTCCTATTATTTGTATCAGTGGGAATAGCATTCTGTCTCTCCATGTAAAGATATTATCAACAACTTTAAATTTGAATCTCCATGTTACTGAGTTAAATGATAGATTGATGCTTATCAGCTTTATTGTAATGACTGTTTTCCGTGTCAACTTTATCAAAGATTTTGCACATGAACGTGTTTGTTTTCAGGACTCTTAAGGATAATGTTTCTTGTCTAAGTCTGAAATTCGTAAATGTGTCGAGATCCATCTCAGTGTGTCGTGACCAGGTATTTGTTTAAAGTTTGCAACAAATTTTATACCACTTCGCTAAACCAACCGATCGCTCGTTTAGTCGTTTGCCACCGTGTCGCCAAGGTGCTTACCTGGATCAGAAAAGCCTACAAAGTAATAACTATATGAGTTTCATGTGCTCATATAACACTCTCGCATAGTCATTATCGTGCAATGTGCAAGATGTCAATCTCGCTAACGCGGCCGTAGCTATAAGTGGGAATGTTTGGGTGCGTTTATAACTTTCCAGACAAAAATATGAATTTCCTGTAGCGTGTTGAAACTAAAATATTAATCATAAAGAACACCTATTAAAAATGCTGTGCATTAGCCATCGTAGGTATGGCAAATCTTGTTTCAACTTTCATAGAATTGTACAAATTCAGACAAGATTGAAGTAATAGAGCCAGGATTATGTTTCCCTGTTAGCGGGCGTATTTGCGTGTGTGTACGTGTACAGTTTTTGGTTTTCACTGCCGACTCCCTCATATAATGTTGCTGTGGTTCGCATTCCCAGCATATGCCGGTGTAAAGAAACCGAGTGTCCCCCATAAGAGAGTGTCCTAGCTACCATAGCAACATGTACGGAATAAACCGTGACCTTGTAGACGAGGCCATTTGAGGACAGTGCTGAAACAAATGATGCGTACAGCACTCAATGGAGAATACAATAGGCAGGTGGATGGTAGGACACTCAGTCACACGGACACTGTAGTTAATGACACCGGTACCCATTTATACTCCTGGGTGGAGAGAGACAAGCGAGATAAAGTGCCTTGCCCAAGTGCACAACACATTGGCGACAGCGGGGCTCGAACCGACAATCTTATGCTTATGAGCCGAGCGCTGATCCACTGAACCACATGTTCCCCCACTTTAACATAACTGTTTAATAAATGTTAAAAACATCCCAGTCCAAAAATATATTGTCGTACTTGTATTGATCAGTATCGTTTGTGTTAAAAACAACATCGTCGCCCAACCCCTTGCCAATCGGACGGAAAATCTCACATTGTAGGCCTACTATGCCCGATAGAAATCTGAAATTTTTAAACATTCTTTCAAGATAGACAACTCAACCGACAGTCTCGTATAAACCAGCACAATGGGCAAATCATAATATAAATTCAGGTCCATGTGTGCACGAATTGTGGTCAGAAATTAGTAGTCAGTGGCGGGGCCATTTTGCCTGGTTGTAAGGCTTTTATAACAAAAGCCCTTACCCCGAATGATTAAAGCTGACTCAAGATTTCGAAATATTATTTTTTTGTGTATAATGAAAACGAATCAACTAGAACTAAAGATGTAACCTAAAATTGCCAATTCCGACATTTGAGATAATCGGATTTTCGTTTGATGCAGTAAACATTTATGGGTAGTATTACGTCCCATAGGATACTGTGTAAACAAAATTCCGGATCCGGAATTTTCTAACAAAGTTGTTTTCTATAATGACGGAATTCGATTTTAAGCTTAACAATTTCACACAGTTATTAGTATATGGAACAAGTCTTTGTACATCCAAAAACACGACTTTTTTGGAAATTGAGGGCGCTCGTCCTCAGGAAATCTCTAGTCAGCCTTTAGACCACATGCATCTTCCTTAGGTAACAGACGTTTTTTATAATTTAACCTCGCCGGCGACGTAAATTCAGAAACACGGCACGCCGTTGCATTTCCCCGCTATGCACACTGTTGATCGGTCTTAAACCTTTGTGGTTTTAATATAGTGAGTACGAGTTCAAAATAATTCATGTAATATACCACATTGTTGATTAAGTTATGGAAAACTTAAAAAGTTGGCCCTCAAAATTACCATTTGGATTTCTTTACCTTACATATCAATGTCCCTATTTTTTTGGGGTGTGGTTATTTATGTTTAAAATATATCTCTTCTTCCAATGCCTAGACTAGCATGTGAGAGCAAATTGAAGAATTTCATATTTTGTTTGTGAAAATGTGCTAGTGCCGTTAATGGATACACAATGCCAAGTGCAAACTCGTGTTGCAGGCGTAAGCCATCCGTATCGTGTACATAGCCCTTGTGACGAAGTTGTGTGACGGTCAGTATCAAACTCCTAGTAATTTTTAGAATAGAGCTACACTTTAATTAATTGTTCAAACAGCTCAGCCCAATAAAATATCGTAATACCGTTTAGATGAATGCAAAACTATAATAATGCTAAATATTTGAAAACGAGCATCACGCATTATCTCATTTTGTAGATATTTAGGAACCTTACGATTTTGGACCGAATATTATATCACTGTCAAAATATCTCAGGTATCCAAAGGCTAATTAAAAAAATAATTAACATAATCAATTAATGAAATCCAAGAATCCTTTAATAACAATAATTTATTTTACCAAAAGTGCCGATGAGCGTTTTGCCTGGTGCATTATACACATACAGCGATGAGTCTAAATTATTAGAACTTTACAAAGACCAAAATATTTCGTAAATTATCTCGTAAAAACTCTCACTAAAATCTTAATTAAAACAACATGCATAAAATGACATTAAAAATAAGTAAACGATCACTTATCTTCAAAAGTAGCAAAAAGAAGTTCTACTGATTGCATCCTATGTATGCACAAAATAATTGTAGAAAAAGCGAGAGAACAGGAATTGAGTTAAGCAGAGAAAAGGAAAAAATAGTAATTAAATATTAAAAGCCTCATCATTAATTATATAAGGAAGGGCACCATTGGGAGCTGACGTTCAAGGTTAACGTTAGATAACATTTTATCGATTGGCAATTAAATTCCTATTATTAACTCCGGGCAATTACTTTTATTATGGTACATTAACGACTACATGGTAATTACTATCTGTGTAACGTTGTTATTAGCTGCAAGTAAACACCCTGGGTTTTTCTTTGATATCTACAGTAAAAAAATGAGCAAAACTGCAATGCAATCTGGACTCTGGAGGGCAAACATGACCAAACGCACAAGTGTTTCTTTTTTGAGGCCATCGTGACCAATAAAATAATCTGCTGAACTTGTCAAAATATAAGACATTTTAAGAACGCAAGTAGGCTTTTTATACACAATATTATTCATGAAGAGGAAGGGGTAGTTTTGAAAAATGCTCTTACCGCGAAGTGCCAATCCGATTTTGAAGCAATCAACTCGGTGAAATCTCGGGTTTAGTGGCAAAACGTTAGTGGAAAGGGCGCCAAAATCCAAGATTAGCTATACACGATTTGGAACTTTGACGAACTAAACCATGGATTAGCGGAGTAAACCTCAGTTTTGGTGGAAAAACTGAGGCAATATACCGAAATCTATGATTCGCTTCCCGAGTTACGTTTTACGTGGCTGAACATGGACCCCATTATAAACTTAAGTGTTAACGCTATTGCACCAGTTATTACAAATAAATAACATGCATAAAGCGTTAGGCTAACATTGGCAACATACGATTTGGGTTTAGCGTCGACGGTCGCGGTGTTTAAATATGGTGCAAATATTTAACTTTTGTGATGACATAGCTGGCAAAGGAATTTATTCTCTTGAGAATCATGTCCATATTTTCTGTCGTGATTTTAGGCTGAATGCATTTTCAATTAGCCGATCAAATACATTAGCTAAGTAGTAAATCGAGCTATTAATGTACCGAAACATGGAGTTTGCATTGGAAAAGGTAACATAAATATTTAGAAATAACTATTTTCCTTAAAGGTGCAACGAGAGATTTCACATAACAGGTGTCCCTAAAAAGTGTGAAAATTCTGTTTTTTCATTAATGTAAAGTTTTCTATCAAAAATCTGAAAGGATTAAACTGAGAATCTTTGGTACAAAAATGTGAAATTTCTAATTTGAAATAATAAGCATATAAAAATCACCTTTTGTTTTCACTTTTTAGACATTTATGAAAACTCTCGTTGCACCTTTAAATGGCACCCACCATTAAACAGTATTCAAACTTCCAGGTTTTTGGGAGAAGTACCGTAATCGAATAGGGCACATGTGATCCAGGGGATTGAATGCACGACCCACACGCCGAAGGTTGTTTGTTCGAGCCCCGCCGTGGCCAATTTGTTGTGACTTTACCTCAATTACTCTTCTCCACCCAGGGGTATAATTCGGTACCGGCGAATGCTGATATACAGGCGCGTTGTGCGGGAGGAGTGGCGACCACCCCTTCCCCCAGCACAAATTACACGGAGGATTCTGGCTCCAACGCCAAGGGACAAGGGAAGAGAGACGGGCATTCCGCGCACTACAGGCACATTGTTTCGTTCCGTAAAATACTAGAACTTTAACGTGAGTTTGGAAAGATGTATACGGTTGTGGGTAATTTAATTTTTTTTCAGTTTCGCAGGCATCACTTTCTCTCTATCTTTAAATCGTTTATCATTAAATATTATGCAAGACGTGTGTTCAGATAGAACACTGTATTCATTGAATAACGTATCCCTGTCAAGGTATGAGGTTATAATTTAGTCAATGAACATGAACTTTAATGTGCCCCGTGAATTTGAATATTTAGGTTAAGCAGTGTTTGGGAAATTGAAGCATAATCTGCTTGTACAACTTTTTGGACACTCTGTAGTATAGAAGTATACCTTACAAAATAACATTGAACAATGTTATTAAGGTGGCCATTAATTGATCTTTTTTCTCCTCATAGGAACAATCATGCTGAACCTTTGATGAAGCTAATGTTACAGATAATATTATATTAAAAAGAAAGTTATTCTTGCGTCATAATCGTGATCCGTCCCTTGAGTAAGTAAGTGGCGTTTTTTTCCAACTTGTTCCATCCTCTCTACGCCTAGAGTGGTCAATAGATGATTTCATGGCATTCAACTATATAACTCATCAGGCTAGTAACGGGAGATGAACTGGGGTGGTAAGTTTGATCTCTGGTCTAATTTTAAACAAATGTCAGACATTTCTGGCAGGTGACTTGAAAATTAAAGAAGTGAAGAAAAAACCATTTTCAAGAGAAGAAAATAGAAAAAAGTAATAATACATCAGGTTTATTAGAAAATGAAAAGTAATATCTACATGCCAATCAGCGTGTGGAATATAAGTGAAACGTTAACGTAATCTGAAGGACTTATTATCTGATTACCAATGACTGCCTTGAGACTGAACATCAAATGCAATTCGAGTGCGTGTCATTTATTTTTACCCTTTGTTTGTTGTCCTAGTATTTGTCCGTTCCATGTACGTCTTGCTGTTATTGAATGTGTATATTGCTTTAGTCATATTGAAATGACGAAACTTCACTTGTTAGGTATATTATGGTTAACGAATTTTTCAAAAAAGGGAAAATATAATTAATTGATATGTCTGCCAATGTCTGCCCAGTATACGTAAGATCAGATATCATTTATGTTTTGAACATTTCCCGAAAAAAAAAAAAAAAAAAAAAAAATATAGGGTCAAAGAAAATTGAACACACAGTAGAACCTCTAACTTTATTTATTCGTGAAAGAGGACAGGTAATTTGTGTTCCACGTCATGAAAAATAGCTTAATCTAAATCGGGGTGATGGTATAGCACCTGCAATCTTTTCAGTCGCATGGATAATAACAATGGCTCTGCAGTTCCAGATGAAAAAGGAATCTGTGAAGTGTTTGGTCTTCTCACTATGAGTTTTAAACCGTGAATATACCGTGAAAATTTCACGGTTGCCGTGAAATTTCACGGTAAAAAAGCAACCGTGAAAAGACCGTTAAAACACCGTGATCAAAAAAAAAAAAAAAAAAAAACCCCCCCCCCCCCCCCCACTACAGAAAAGGTTTGACAGCTTTGGTAGTTAGTATGGGCCCTCTGTATCAAAGCTAGGTAGTTTGTGGTGTCACTTTTTCAATAGGGTTAATTTAAGGTTGCACAGGGATCAAACAAACTTTTAAAATGCACCAATCACGTTGAAATGTATGCCATATTGTCCATCTAGTCATAAAGATTCCAAAAATGTATGGTTTGTACCATCTATGACCATTGGTTTTGGAGTTATAGGGTAAACATTGCTAAAATGTTTAAAAAGTTCAATTTCCATTTGTACATTTCTAATCCTTTCCGGTCATTTTATCGAAAGCAATCACTATGAGTTTTAAACCGTGAATATACCGTGAAAATTTCACGGTTGCCGTGAAATTTCACGGTAAAAAAGCAACCGTGAAAAGACCGTTAAAACACCGTGATCTAATTTCACGGTCTTATAATGAGGTGAGGGGCGGTCCCCGGGCGGTCCTTATCATTAGGCTTCGATGACGTGTCGGGATTCCGTGAATATCATTATTGTTCTGATGAACAAATAACCTTGTTTCCACGAAGTATATGCACACATATGTGGCAAAATTGCAGGAGCCTACTACTAACACACTCCAATCATTATAACGCCCTGTAATAGGTTTATCGTTCACTGCATGCAAGCAGATACAGGCCCTCCTATTTTCCTTTGCCTCTTTTGTAAACTGAATACAGCGTGGATTCATGTGTGTGTTCCCATTGTTAATAACTTTGGGAAGAAGCTTTACATTTTGATTTATTGTTATTATTTATTTTTATTTAGCAATATACCATATATTACAGACCATTTTGTTTTGAGCACATTCTTGATGTTGATTATGTCCGAATGAGTTCACCACGCAAGCACCTAAAGGCCTACATAAATGATAACCGGTTTTAAATCACACTGCACACCTTAGTGGGTTGCCGAGGCCGTTCTTTTTTTTTAGACAAGCACAATCTGCAACAATTAGATTTTACATCGGCTTAATTAATCTTTTCTATTGTTATAAAAATTAGAAAATCTGCATAAGCACATATTTGCCATTCTATGGTGTATGAAACAGAACTTACACATTTCCGTTATTACGGCTTACTATTAATTTTTGTCTTATTGGAAATGCACGCTTGTAGATATTTCTTGCCCTTGAGGAAACCTCGGGAAGAAACGGCCTATGAACATGAGCCCTTTCCCGGGAGCCCTTTAACGCGTTGCCATCCTCAAAAATGCCATGCCGCTTATTTTCAATTGGAATTGTATATGTACCAGGATCTTGGCGGACGACAGAAGAATTGAGTTAATTAAGCTGTTTATTTCGTCCACTTTTCATCATTAGATCAAAAAAGGACATCATTTGAAAAGCCGAATATCCCTTTGCTTCAAATTTGGCAGCGCGGTCTATAGCTATGTCACAACTCATAATTATGCTCTCTTGAGGTGCACGGAACGTCGGGGTGGGCCCTATAAGATGCGAAGAATGAGATATTCTCTCACATGTCATGAATAAACTACCATTAGTAAAAGCAATGAAATATTCCGGCAAAATATTTAAAGCCACTCTAATAAGGTCTCTAATTTGTCGAAGTTGAGTTTCTTTTAACGTTATGTTATTTGGACTTAAGTTATGCATGTGTTATAGGCTATTTGGATTTGTTATAGAAAGTTATGCAAGTTGTAAAGCAGAAAGCGGCACATTTTAAATAGGAAGATTTTATATACAAAAATGTCGGGATCGTGACATTTAAAAAATAACAATATAGCTGGCAATCACATGGAAATTGACCGCTGATGTTGGCAATTGTTTGTCCAGCTAGGGGACAGTTATGATAATGACTTCAATTAGCACTCTCCAATTCACAGTGGGAGTTAACCTTGATTTGGACAAGCTGAACAGTTAACTTATACACAATTTTGGTCTTCACCGTACTTCGTACTTTATTTTTATTTTTCGGTTTTGACGGTCCTGGTGCCGGGCCCTGGTGTCGCCGCCTGTATTTAATTTACTCCCATTCTTACAATTGATAAATACACATTTCTACATATCATATTTCACATTACGTTACATAACGTTTTTCATAAAAATAATATAAACCGGATTTTGTATTTATATACAAACAAAAAACTTACACTCTCACACACCCTCACTCTCATGCAAACATAATATTCCATGAAGCAATTTCAACCATAGTATAGTGTAATTATTATAATTACAATATTGTATGAATATTGTATACAGCTAAGAAAAAATATATTAACACGAAACACAATCATTATCATTTGTTAAGCCCCTTCCAAACCTGCCATTTATTATGAAATAATAAAATATTTCAAGTTTTTCAATGGGATATATTTTTATAGTTTGTAATACTTTTCAATTTCTCTTTGAAGACCAATAAATGATGGGGGGTAAAGTTTGATCTCTGGTCTAAATTTTTCAAACAAATGTCGACATTTTCTGCAGGTGACTTGAAATTAAGAAGTGAGAAAAAAACCATTTTCACGAGAAGAAAAATAGAAAAAATAATAATCATCAGGTTTATTAGAAAATGAAAAGTAATATCTACATGCCCATCATCGTGGTGGAAGAAAGTGAAACGTTAACGTAATCTGAAGGACTTATTATCTGATTACCAATGACTGCCTTGAGACTGACATCAAATGCGTCGATGGCGTGTCATTTATTTTTACCCTTTGTGTTGTTGTCCTAAGTAATTTGTCCTGTTCCATTTACGTCTTGCTGTTATTGAATGTGTATATTGCTTTAGTCCTATTGCCAATGCGAACTCACTTGTTGGTAATATTATGGTTAACGAATTTTTCAAAAAGGGAAAATATAATTATTGAATGTCTGCCAATGGTCCTGCCATATACGTAAGAATCCAGATATCATTATGTTTTGAACTTCCCGAAACTGAGCAGACAACTCATTGTTTCCACCACCCCCCCCCCCCACTACAGAAAAGGTTTTGACCGCTTTGGTAGTTAGTATGGGGCCGCTCTGGTATCAAAGCTAGGTCGTTTGTGGTGTCACTTTTTCAATAGGGTTAATTTTTAATTTGCACAGGGATCAAACAAACTTTTAAAATGCACCAATCACGTTTGAAATGTAATGCCATATTGGTCCACTAGTCATAAAGATTCCAAAAATGTAATGTTTGTACCATCTATGGACCATTGGTTTTGGAGTTATAGGGTAAAACAGCTAAAAATGTTTAAAGTCAATTTCCATTTGTACATTTCTAATCCTTTCCGGTCATTTTTATCGACGCATCACTATGAGTTTTAAACCGTGAATATACCGTGAAAATTTTCCACGTTGCCGTGAATTTCACGGTGAAAAAAGCAACCGTGAAAAGACCGTTAAAACACCGTGATCTAATTTCACGGTCTGTATAATGAGGTGAGGGCGGTCCCCGGGCCTGTCCTTATCATTTATGCTTCCGATGACGTGTCGGGATTCCGTGAATATCATTATTGTTCTGAACTTGAACAAATAACCTTGTTTCCACGAAGTATATGGCACACATATGTGGGCAAAATTTGCAGAGCCTACTAACACACTCCAATCATTTTAACGCCCTGTAATAGGTTTATCGTTCACTGCATGCAAGCAGATACCAGGCCGCTCCTATTTTCCCTTTGCCTCTTTTTGTAAACTGAATACAGCGTGGATTCATGTGTGTGTTCCCATGTGTTGTAATAACTTTGGGAGAAGCTTTACATTTTGATTTTATTGTTTATTATTTATTTTTTATTTGCAATAGACCCTATATTACAGCCCATTTTTGTTTTTGAGCACATTCTTGATTTGATTATTCCCGAATGAGTTCACCACGCAAGCACCTAAAGGCCTACATAAATGATAACCGGTTTTAATCACACTGCACACCTTAGTGGGTTGCCGAGGCCTTCTTTTTTTTTAGACAAGCACAATCTGCTACAATTAGATTTTACATTCGGCTTAATTTCTTTTCTATGTTTAAAATTAGAAATCCTGCATAAGCACATTTGCCATTCTATGGTGTATGAAACAGAACTTACACATTTCCGTTATTACGGCCTTACTACTTAATTTTTGTCTTATTGGAAATGCACGCTTGTAGATATTTCTGTGCCTTGCGGGAAACCTCGGAATAAACGGCCTATGACATGAGCCCTTTCCCGGAGCCCTTTAACGCGTTGCCATCCTCAAAAATGCCATCCGCGTATTTTCAATTGGAATTGTATATGTACCAGGATCTTGGCGGACGACAGAAAAATTGATTTAATTAAGCTGTTTATTTCGGCCACTTGTTCATCATTAGATCAAAAAAAGGACATCATTTGAAAAGCCGAACATATCCCTTTGGCTGTTTGCCCAAATTTGGCAGCGCGGTCTAGAGCGATGTCACAACTCATAATTATGCTCTCTTGAGTGCACGGAACGTCGGTGGCCCTATAAGATGCGAAGAATGAGATATTCTCTCACATGTCATGAATAAACTACCATTAGTAAAAGCAATGAAATATTCCCGGCCAAAATATTTAAATCCCACTCTAATCGTCTCTAATTGTCGAGTTGAGTTTCTTTTACGTTATTTTATTTGGGACTCTCAAGTTATGCATGTGTTAAGGCTATTTGGATTTTGTTATAGAAAGTTATGCAATTGTAAAGCAGAAAGCGGCACATTTTAAATAGGCATATTTTATATACAAAAATGTCGGGCTCTTGACATTTAAAAAATAACAATATAGCTGGCAATCACATGGAAATTGACCGCTGATTTTTGGCATTGTTTTGTCCCAGCTATGGGACCAGTTTATGATAATGACTCAATTCGCCTCTCCAATTCACAGTGGGAGTTAACCTTGATTTGGACAAGCTGAACAGTTTACCTTAATACACAATTTGGGTCTTCACCGTACTTCGTACTTTATTTTTTTATTTTTCCGTTTTTTGACGGTCCTGGTGCCGGGCCCGGTGTCGCCGCCTGTATTTAATTTACTCCCATTCTCAATTGATAAATACACATTTTCTACATAATCATATTTTCATCATTACTTTACATAACGTTTTTCATAAATAATTTTTAAAATTAAAAAAACCGGATTTTGGTATTTATATACAAACAAAAACTTACACTCATCCACACACCCCTCCACTCTCATGCAAAACATACTATTCCAATGAAGCAAATTTTCAGCCATAGTAGTGTAATTAAAATTATAATGACAATATTGTAAAATGGACTATTGTATACGCGAAGAAAATATATTAAACCCTACACACAATACATTCATCATTTGTTAAGCCCCTTGTCTCTACTCTGTTGCCATGTAGTATGAAATATAAAATATTTCAAGTTTTTTCAATGGGATATATTTTTTTATAGTTTGTATACTTTCCAATTTTCCTCTTTTGAAGACAACCATAAAATATAGAGGGAACATTTACCTCTGTTCTCTTATGTAAAATTGTATTAACATAATCAACAGAGTTTAAGGCAGAGATTGCCCCCATAAGCTTAAAATCACACCAAAAAGAATATGATCTTTATATAGAGTAACTGGGACCCCAATCTTACTTAAAAATCAGTTTTTGGTAATGGTGATTCAAATAACTCACATATGCATACATCTATTAACTTCGGCAATATGTTGTTTCAATTTGTCCCTCGGCCCTTTTTTATTTTTTGCAAAAAGTAACCCTATTATCAATACTAATAAATTCTTCGACTATTTTATACATAACGAATTTGTAGTTAAAATTCTATTGCGGACTCTGTATTGGAGCCATCTCAGATTTGTTTGTGGGGATCTAAAAGGGATCAGAAGAATGTGCTTATTCCAATCATTAATGAAAAAAAACAACGTTTAATTTAATTTCCAGTTTGGGTCTCCGATGTTGGGTTCCTGAATGATGCAAGCGAACGCAGAGCGACTTGCTCCCTCTTATTCTTATTCTTCATATAAAGCTGTAAATGAAAAAGAATAAAAGGAAAGTGTATTTTTGAGAACATAGAAATCTACTCGGAAAAGGCGTTTAACACTTACGTGCCCAAGGGGGGGGGGGGGGTCCGTATTTACCCAACATTTGATTTTTTTTTGGCGATTTTCTCGGTTACGCAATCATTTTTTTCAAGGAGTTTTTTGCTAATTGAAATAGCTTTCTGCCCTGAATACAAAAAAATTAAACGCCCCGGCTTCATTAAAATAATGAGGTGGGTGCCCCTAGGAACCCCCCCCCCTTTGTTAAAGGGGGGTGATAGAGCTACGCAATCTGCCTTTTTATTTTCTTATGGAACATTTTGTGGAGAACAAAAAAGGTTGCTAGTTATTCCTTATAAACTTATTGAAAATGTGTATAGTCAATATTTTGCTTAAAGGAGTAACTATTTGCTCTGCATATAGCTGAGCATGCACTGGAAGGCTTATGTGTGGTTTTTCATACGAAGTTCCGTTGGCCCGAATGTGAATATAGACACCAGATATTCCTTAGTGTTTTACAGAAACGCATGATAAGCTTGTTTGTAAGACGCGTTTCGATTAACTATAGCCAATTAATTGGTATTTTTTTTTTTGGTTATCTCATCAGCTACATTTTGCTCGGCTTTTGATGGTTATATGTGCCCATTTAGCTAATTGTGACACACAGGACCATCATGTTCAAATTTCAGTTCTTTTCGACATTCCTACATCATGTTGGCGTGTGATCAAGCACCCAGCGTGTTATATTAGATTTAAATCTTCACTAGGTGAGTGGCCGTTGCCATAGTTACCCGGTTAGGCTATTATTATGAAGAAAAGTATGGAAATACAACAGATTTGTTTTTTTGTTGGTTTTGCAACTATACTAATAATGCTTCTTTAAAGCATGATTTATATAGTTCTGAACATAGCCCTATTTTAGTAGCTGTTTATTTATTTTTATACTAAAAGTCCTAAAATGATCCCATATGCGTGCTCGGGTTAGCGTGGGTTTTATATGGTTTTTTCATTTTAGGCCTATAGTCATGATAGTCCTAAAATAAAACAATATGTGATAAAAGGTCCTAATTTCATACGTAATAAATAGTTTTTTTTGCCACTGAAGTGTCCGAAAGTTCGTAGAAAAATCATAAATAAACCATACAAACTGTACTAAGGTTTCTTCTAATAGAGCCTATCCCGATCTCTTAATGTAGGAGACATAGGGCAATTCCGGTTTGCGAGTTAGCATCCTCTATATACGCCCGGGTCGGAGCCAAAGAGAATGGTGGAATTTTGGTGTTAGAGTTAATCTTTCTCGGATAAAGAACCGTTTCTCCCGATGTTTTGAGTACGTCTTAAGCCAATATAGGGGGGCAAGGAAAGATTTGACAGATTGTGGTTGTTTGAAAAATAAAATGACTAATTCCCTTGTGAGTGGCCCATTTTTAATTTTTTGCCTTACTTCTTTGTGGGAAGTGATGCTTGCAAGAAAACTAGAGGAAATTTTCTTTGGTTGTTTTCGAATCTCCTTCAGGTCACATTTCTTCTGTTTGTATGAAATATGTCTGCTAGCCTACGGGGAGGTAAATATCCTGTTTCTTATATCCTCTTGTTTGAGAAGTTTTGAGATAACGAACAGTTTGATGCTCATATTCAGTTTTCGACTCGAATTTCGAATAATTCCTGATGCCTCACCTTTATCATGCCCTTAAACTTATTTGGGTGGGACGAGTCTCTGGAGAGATATGAAATGTGTCCCATGTTTACTGAAACATTGTTATATAGAACCGCGTGTTTCTGAAATCTTAACCTCCTTGTAGAGAGTTAAGTCTAGAAACATTAATTTCTGTTTTTGACCACTCCATGTGTGAATTTCAGAGTCGGGTATGGGTTTTGCTTTGACTGATGAAATTCAGCTAACTCTTTTCATCTCCTAACCAAAACATCAGAATGGTCCTCACGATATCGAAGCCATTTGAAAATGTTAGCACTCAGGAAATAATTTCTTTTCCAATGAATGGAACATTATATCACATAGTTTCTGGGAGCATTTTTGCCCCCTAGCTACGCCTGTTGTTTGCAAAATAGTGTTTTCTCGTTGAATGAAGAAACAGGTTTCTATGCCCAACCGTTTTAATAATGCTCCCAATGTGATGGATGGTGGCATTCTAGGAAAAATATAATATTCCTGGAATTGTTACTTCTGAAAAAGTCTTTTTATAACTTCCTTTTTCCACTTCCATTTTGAAGAACAATTGGTGAACTTCCAACTGCACGTCTACTATTAACCAAAAATACAGTGTTTGGAGTTTTTAACTGCCTGAATTTTTTCTTAACGTGTCTTTGGTGTCTCTCAATATGTGCTTTGTTTTTGAACGAGAGGAACAGCACAAGAATTCGATAAATTCGCCATTTTTTTCCACCATGTCCATTTATATGGCTGACTATGGGTCTTCCATTGAAAGTCCGGTCAGCTGTAACCGTTTTGTAATTTTTGTGGACATGAATTTTGTTTCGATCATCTCCTTCTCCAGGTAGCAAACCGTACAAATTTGGCATAGTCGCACGAAAAGATTCCATGAAGAAAATCAATATGGCAAAGTCTCCATGGTGGAAATAAAACGAATTTCATGGAAACTTTTTTTTTTCAAAAGGCAAAGTCACCATGACCCGAATCTCTGCTTGGGCCGGTATACGGTGGTGACCTTTGAATCTTTCATGAAAACGTTGCAAAAATCTCAAAGTCTCCTGGACCAAGTTAATCTTACAAATTTGACAGCAAACACGGGGATCAAATAACAGTGAGACACATCGACATACGCAAGATTCCATGGAAGAAAAGTCAATTCGTCACAGTCTCCATGGTGGACATAAAGATTCATGGAAACCTTTTTTTTTTTCAAAAAAAAGCAAAGTCACCATGAACCCGTAATACATCTGCTTGGGCCTTATACGGTGTGGCTTTGAATCTTTCATGAAACGTTTGCAAAAATCCTCAAAGTCCCATTTTCGTTTTGATGCAGTAACAGTTACACGTATTACACAATTTTGCGCTTCACGTACTTTCGTACTTATTTTTATTTCGGTTTGGACGGTCCTGGGCCGGGGCCCTGGTGTCGCCGACTGTATTTAATTACTTGCCATTGACAATTGATAAATACCACTTTCTAAATATCATTTTTCACATTACGTTACATAACGTTTCATAAAAATAAATTAAACCGGTTTTGTATTTATTACAAAACAAAAAACTTACAACTCTCACACACCCTCACTCTCTGCAAAAAATATATTCACCATGAAGCAATTTCAACCATTAGTAGATTGTAATTATTATCAATTACAAACTAGTGTATGAATATTGTATAACAGCTAAAGAAAAAATATATTAACACGAAACACAATAATGATCATTGTTAAGCCCCTTCCAAACCTGCCATTTTATGATGAAATATATTAAAATATTTCAAGTTTTCAATGGGGATATAGTTTTTATAGTTTTGTAATACTATTTCAATTTCTCTTTGAAGACCAATAAATGATAGAGGGAATATTTGACATCTGGTTCTCTTATGTAAAAATTTGATTTAACTAACTCAACAATTTATAGGCAGAATGCCATATTTAAAATCAACACCAAAAAAGATATGATATTATATAGCGTAACGGGACCACAAACGCTTACTTAAAAATCAGTTTGTTTTAATGTGTAAATAATCTTTAATTTACATCGGCTAATATGTTCAATTGTCTACGGCCTTTTTTTTTTTGGCCAAAAAGTTAACATTTCCAATTTATTCTTCGTACATGTTATACATATTAACGAATTTGTAGTTAAAAATTCATTGCGGACTCTGTATTGGAGCCATCTCAGATTTGTTGGGGATCTAAAGGATCAAGAAGAATGTTTGGTCCAATAGTATTTACTGAAAAAACACAACGTTTAATTTTAATTTCCCCCCGTTTGTCTCGATTGGGTTCCTGAATGGCTGCAATCGGAAATAGCAGAGAGATTGCATCCTCTCTACTGTCTTCAATATAAAGCTTAAAATGAAAAAGAATAAAAGGAAATGTAGGTTTGCTAACATAGAAATCTATCGGAAAAGGCGTTTAAACACTTAAGTGCCCAAGGGGGGGGGGGGGGGGGTCCGTAGTACCCAACATTTGTATTTTTTTGCGATTTCTCGGTTACGCAATATTTTTTCAAGGAGTTTTTTGCTATTGAATACGCTTTCCTGTACAAAAAAAAATTAAATCGCCCACGGCTTCATTCGAATAATTAGGGTGGGTCCCATAGGAACCCCCCACCCTTGTTAAAGGTGGGTGATAGAGTTACGCAATCTGTGTTTAGTTACTTATGGCAACATTTTGTGCGAAAACAAAAAAAGCGGCTAGTTATTCCTTATAAACTTATGAATTTGTATAGTGAAATATTTTGACTAAAGGAGTAAACTAGTTTCTCTGCATACTAGTAGAATGCACATGGGAGGTTTGGTGCTGGTTTTTCATAAGAATTCCGTGGCCGAGTGAATATAGACACCAGAGATTCAATAGTTTTAAGAAAACTCTGATAAGCTGATTGTAGGACGCTTTTCGATTAACTATAGCCAAATTAATGGGTATTTTTGTTAATCTCATCAGGCTAATTTGCTCGGTGCTTGGTGTGTATACTTGTGCCCATTAGCTAATTTGACACAAAGGGACCCATACATGTTCATATGTCATGTTCTTTTCGAAATTCTACATCAATGTTGACGACGTGTGAATCAAAGTCACCACCAGCGTGTTTTATTATTGACTTAATCGTGCACTATAGTGAGTGCCGTGATATGTTACCCGGTTAGGCTGCAGTTATATGAAGGAAAAGTATCGGATAAACAACCGATTGTTTTTGTTGGTTGCAACTATAGCTATATGCTTCTTTAAAGCATGTATTTAATATAGTTGCGGAACATAGGGCCTATGTAGTACGTTCATCTTACTTCGATAGACTATAAAAGTCTGTAAACTGACTCCAATATGCGTGATCGGTCGTGAGCGTGGGTTTATATGGTTTCATAGTAGGCCTATAGTCATGATAGTCTTAAAATAAACACATATTGTCGTACAGGTACTAGAATATTCCAGACGTACGATAAAATAGTTTTGACAACTGGTGCAGTTTGTCACGAAAGTTCGTAAGAAAATCATAAATAAACATGCAAACATGTAAATAGGTTCTTCTAATAGAGCTATCAGATCTCTTAGTGTAGGAGACCTAGGGCAAATCATTCCGGTTTTGAGAGTTAGCATCCTTATATCATAAGCCCTGGTCGGAGCCAAAGATATGTTTGAATTTTGTTTAGAGTTATCTTTGCTCTGATATAGACGTTCTCCGGAGGTTTTGAGTACGTCTTAAAGCCACTATAGGGGGCAAGGGAAGATTTTCGACAGATTGTGGTTGTTTGAAAAAAATGCGAATCCTTGTGAGTTGCCTTTTTAATTTTTGCCTGACGTCTTTGTGGGAAGTGATGCTTGCAGAAAACTTAAGAATTTCGTTGGTTGTTTTCAACATCTTTCTAGAGTAAAACATTGCTTTGTGTATGATATGTCTGCTAGGTACGCAGGAGCTATATCTTGTTTCTTATATTCTCTTGTGAGAAGTTTGAGATAAAGAACATCAAGGTTTATGCTCATATTCAGTTTTCGAACTGGAATTTCGAATATATTCTGATAGCCTTCCCACCTTTAAATCATGCCCTGAAACATGATTGAATTTGGGGGGACGAATCTCTAGAAAGCTATGAAATGTGATCAAAGGTTTACTGAAAACAGTTTTATATATAGAACCTGGGTGTTATGAAATCGTACATTCCTTGTTAGAGAGGTAAGTCTAGAAATTAATTTCTGTTTTACCAATCATGTGTGAATTTCAGAGTCGGGGGTATGCAGGTGGATTTGACTGATGAAATTAGCTAACTCGTTGATCAGTCTCTAACAAAACATAAGAATGTCCTCACGATATCGAAGCCATTGAAAATGTTATCACTCAAGGAAATAAATTTTTTCCATGAAATGTGAAACATTATATTACTTAGTTCTTGGGGAGCTTTTTGCCCCATAGCTACGCCTTTTGTTTGCCCAAATAGGTTTCTGTTGATGAGAAAGCAGTTTCTATGCAAAACAAGTTTTAATAATGCTTTCCATGTGATGGATGGGTTGGCATGTTCGGAAAATAAATTCCTGGATTTACTTCTGTAAAAGTCTTTATAACTTCTTTTTCCACTTCATTTTGCAAGAAAAGTGGTGCAACATTCCAATGCAGTCTATTGTGACCAAACGACAGTGTTTTGGCAAGTTAGTAAACTGCTGATTTTTGATTATACTGTCTTGGTGTCTCTCAAAATATGTGCTTTGTTTTTTGAACGAGAGGAAACAGCAAAGAAAGCGAAATTCGCCATTTGTTTTCACATGGTCCATTTATATTGCGGACTATGGGTCTTCCAATGCTAAAAAGTCCGTCAGCTGGAACCGTCGTTTGTGAATTTTGTGGACTGAATTTGTTTCGATCATCTCCTTCTCAAGGTAAGCTCAAAAAACCGTTAAACATTGGCATAGGTCGCAACGAAAGATTAACATGGAAGAAAATCAATATCGGCAAATATACCATGGTGGAAAGAAAAGATTTCATGGAAACTTTTTTTTTCAAAATAAAGGCAAAGTCACCAGACCCGAATTACATACTGCTTGGGCCGCGATAACGGTGGTGACTTGAAATCTTTCATGGAAAACGTTGCAAAAATCTCAAAGTTCCATGGACCAAGAGGTATATTAGCACCATTTGCAGCAACATCGGCTGGATCAAATACAGTGGACAATAATAGAAATTGACCGAAAGTGATTCCATGGAAGAAAATACAATATAATTGGCAAAGTCTCCATGGTGGAAATAAAAGATTTCATGGAAACTTTTTTTTTTCAAAAAAAAGCAAAGTCACCATGACCCGAATACATCTGCTTGGGCCGGTATACGGTGGTGGCTTTGAATCTTTCATGGAAACGTTGCAAAAATCTCAAAGTCTCCATTTCGTTTTGATGCAGTAAACATTTATGTGTAGTATTACGGCCCATAGGATACTGTGTATAACAAAAAATCCGGATCCGGAATTTTATAACAAAGTTGTGATTTTCTATATGAAGGAATTCGATTTAAGCTTAGCAATTTCACACGGTGATTAGTATATGGACAAGCATTATGGACATGCAAAAAACACGATTTTTGGAAATTGAGGGCGCCCTCCTCAGGAAATCTCTGAGTCAGCCTTTAAGTGTGGCATTCCTTCAAACATTATATGAATTGTCGGGTAGACCTATGGCTTATTATGCTGTGAAAACTTAAAGAGACACTGGCACATTTGAAAAATAGTGCACCCTCAAGATTTTTCAAAATCGATATTTTTGCATGGTTGTAAGGATTTTATATACAAAAGCCCTCACTCGAAATGATTATGACCAAATCAGCTTCCTTATGGGTAAACAGAACGATTTTATAATTTAGCGTCGCCGGCGACGTTAAATTCAGCAGGCGACGTTAAATTCAGCAGACGACGAAAATGGCTTTTAACACAAGAACACGCACGCCGTATGCATATTCCCACGCTATGCACACTGTTTGGTCGGTCTATAACCTTTGTGGTTTTAATATCAGTGAGTACGAGTCAAAAATATTCATGTAATAAACACATTTGTTGATTAAAGTAAATGGAAAACTTAAAAGTTGGCCTACGAATTACCCGGATGTCTTTATCCTCATTTCAATGTCCCTATCTGTTTTGGGGTATGTTATTTTTATGTGTAAAATATATCTCTGTTTTTCCAATGGCCTAGACTATCATTTGAGAGCAAATTGAAGAAATTTCATATTTTGTGAAAATGTGCCAGTGCCACTTTAACAAAACATTAACATGATTAAATTCACTAGTTTCTCTTGAGATAAGAGTTCATAACTCATGGGCAAATTGACATGTCATGGTCACTTTGCAATTTCTAAATTGCATTCTCTCCATGGACACTTTCACCTTTTATAAAAGTTTCCAGGGTAGTCTTTAAGACCAGTCGCTTAATATGTATTGGAGAATGTATTGGATAAAGAACAACTGTACGATTGTAAAATCGTATTAATCCATACGGACACTAACCCATTTTTTCATTGTTCGTTCTTTTTTAATTACGCCTAAAGCTCTAAAAAGTTGTATCTGCTTATTTATATAGTTCATGTATTTCTGTATCTGCATTATGTTTTTCTATTGGCAATATAAATTTTGCTCCCTTATTTTCTTTTGTGATTAAAATTATATTAATATTACCATTACTTTATTTGCAATGTACTGATTTAATGGGTCTTTTTGGTTTCTTTACTTTAAGATTATGCGTGACGTGCATAAAGGGTGCCATAGTCCTATATCACACGCTATGCGTTTCTTTGGCATAATCAGCTCATTTCCATTATTGTAAATATTTTTCAATCATCTTATTACTACTATAAAAATATTATTATTATTGACTTTATCTAACTTTTGTATGTATTTCCAAATAAGTAAATATTTGTAATAATAATTGAAATGAAAGAAAATAGAATTTAAGTTAAAGAGTGTACTTGTTTTCATTTTAGTTTAGAGTATTCAATTCCATTGTATACCTTGCCAAAAAAAATTGTGCATTAACATGATCAGAGACATTACTTAACACCAAAGGAACACAACTATTGTAAGTGCGCATTCCTTTCAAAGATTACAGAGAAATATTTACAAATAATTTATACACCGCTAATGATGTCGAGCAGTCCAAACACTTTAGACTCGCATCTTAATTTTCGCTGCTTATTAGGTTCTAACAGCTAAATAAAAAGCAGTAGTAAATTAAATATGGTAAAGTCATTTTTAATTTCCATTCTCAGAAAAATCAATTAAACGGATCAGAGTCTTAAACCTAATTACGGAATTAGAAATGAATGCTTCTAATTTAAGTGCGGCACTCCTTTAAAAAAATTACACGAATTGTTACACAACTAATGATTTCGAGTAGGCCTATGGCTACTTAACAAAACATAAGGCCACTGGTTTGTCTTCTAATATATTACTCGTTAATTACTCTTTGATGTGGCAAATTGACATGTCATGGTCTCTTTGCAATTTCTGAATACTTCCATAGAAACTTTGCCCTTTTTGCATTCTCCCCATGTAGACTTTCGACTTTTGTTTAGTTTCCACGCCCAGTGTCCATGGTAGTCTTCAATCCTACTCGCTTAGAAAAATGCTTTGACAAATCGGTTCACAATATATGACAATAACGGGGACAATAATATCACACGAAATTACGTTCAAGGTGCAGACTTGTGGGGATTGATTAGTCATATCGCATTGTGAATTGTGTGTTGGACGTCGACCCAAAAACACTAGTTTTTAGTTTTTAGAAGCAAATATTGATGATGGTTGGTTGAAACTGAAAAAAATCAGACCCTATACCGTGTGTCCCAAAAAAAACACCGCAACACTTGGTGGAAGGCGCCATAAGGTTTGAACAAAAGAACGTGACTACTTATTCTTTGTTGTAAGGTAAGGTGGGACTATTAGCTAATATCCCTGAAAAGGTCATAGAGGTAGAGTCAATATTTCTTAAAGATATGACCCCCAGAAATCAAGTAACCTGCAGGACCCATTTTACCAAATTGAGGCGCTATTATCGGCAAAATCGGCACTGTACGTTTTGCGCCCAGAACCACCAATATATGAATCTCTAAGTCCAACCACCATTTCCCCTTTTTTAAAAGACAGGTGCTGCAAAAAATATTAACATATGGATGTTTCCATTCGTAATAACAGCAAAACACATGCATTTTAACACACTTAAAAGATCGAATTAGGAATGTATGATTAACAAACTCTTTGTATTGTCCAACAAGACTGCATTGGATTAGAGCTAATCATCATCATTTTGTGACGGCACACAGAGGTATCCTAACCCAAAATTTAATGACAGAATGAATATACTGATATTATTGTTATTGAGTTTGTGTTAAAAACATAGGTTTTACTTTCATAAAGTTGAGAATGTAACATTATTTTCTGTAACAAGCAAGTTGCAACCGAAAGCATTTATCATTTTATGTAATGTGGAGTTTGTCTATGACTTAGTCATAGTTTTACATCTTCTTGGAACATACTTTATCACCAATAAATTAATGTTTTATTATTATCAGTTAAATAATAATTATGTAAATGCAGTCATTTGACCCAGTAGGAGTTGTTCTGCAAGAAATTAGAGCAAGCAAATGTTGATAGCAATCAATATTGTATTTGCCATTCTTTTCTTCATTGCCAGTCTTGTGGTTAACCAGCTCCTCATTTTTTGTAAAAATGTTCTGCGGGTTCCTTGATTGTTGGGATAATATCTTAAAAACTATTTATTCTACCTTTATGAACTTTTCAGGAATATTAACTAACAGTCCCATATTACCTTACAACAAAGAATAAGTAGTCACGTGATTTTGCTTAAAACTTATGGCGCCTGCCACCAAGTGTTGCGTTTTTTTTGGGACACACGGTATAGTAGATACCCACTTCTCACAATTCGACATTTCAAAAGATGATGTATGGTCTAAAATTAAACGTCTCTCTAAGAGATTTTTTTTTACCTTTGAAGGCTTTTATAATCAGATTTTCTTTTAGGTTAAAAGGTGCAACGAGAGATTTTGAGGCATACATATGTGTCGTAAGTAGTGGATTATATAGATTAGACTTTTTACCTTGTATTTAGCTACAGAAATGTCTTTAAAATGAAAACAAAAGGTGATTTTTTTTATCTCCTTACACATTTCAATATAAAAATTCGGATTGGCTCCAATAGAAAAATAGATATTTCACAATTTTTTTGTACTAGAGCAATATTTCTCAGGTTAATCCTTTCAGATGGGGATATCAATGATCAGGGCGAAAATCATCGCTTTCGATTTTCTTGTTTTCGGTACACCTGATAGGCCTATGTGAAATCTCTCGTTGCGCTCTTTAATACAGTATAACATCAACCAATCTATAACGAAAATATTAAATTACAACAAATGTTTTTCAAATGTTACACCATACAGGACAAATATCGCTCAAAGTTGCACATTTTTCGAAGAGTGTAAATTAAAATTGGTGTTTCTTTTGTGGCACATTATCACTTAACTGCACGGGGTTTTTATTTATTATTAAATGCAATTATGATGATTTTGACACCTCGAATTGAAACACTTGTTTTCAAAAGGGGTGCAATTGGAATAAAAAGAATGATGATAACAATATTTTTGACATGTGAATAATGTCGATAAGGAAGAAAAAATACAAAATACTAAATAAGAATGAGATGAGAAATAAGATTTTTTTTGTTTTGCCGTTTACCGGCCTTAATGGGTAATAGATTGATAATCTATTGCCCAGTAATCTTGTTCCTCTACATATACCGGTATACCGGACGAAACGTTCTGGGCCACGCCCTGGCATATGCGCAGTGTTGATTTCTCGAATCTTGAATTCATTGTTCGGTTATTCTAAAATAATAATTAAAAAAAATGCTCAACATCACATTTTATAAGGCAATGGCCGGCACTTATCAATTATTTCGGAAAAAATCATGAAAACAACGTGATATTATAAAATACGAATGACAATTTTGAAGCGGAAACCGTGCGATTAACCCTCGTCTACCTGAGCCATTTCTTTGTAACAAAACCCCCGAAGGGGGTTGGGTGGTTACTCCCCCCCCCGAGATTTTCGTTACTGAATATCCGATTCCTGCCACTTCTTGTACCACAGGATATACTTAGAGTTTCTTCTTTCCATTGGTATCAAAATAAGTACCAGCATCCCCATTATGACGTCACTACGTCGTCATATGTTGAGAAAGTATGAAAATACTGAATATAGGGTGGAAAATTTATATTTCACAATTTTATCGACTTATAGCACTACAATGCTCTCCTTATATAAAACTATAGTCATTTCCCATCAAGTATAGCCAAAAACCGCATGAAAATCGGATATTCCTAACTTTTTTTGGCGAAAAATTGATTCTACACTGTTTGTCTATGGAAATTAACAGTTTTGCTGACGTATTATACTAGGCATGTTGGTACTCATTTTGGAATCAATAAAGATATTCTGTGTTGTGCTAGGCATGTTGGAACTTCGAAGGGGGTGGTTGCCCCCCACCCACCCATCACTTTAAAGTGTAAACAACTTTTACCAGCAGGGGCGGCGCAGCGTTCGGTATACAGGACTATGGTAGTAGAGAGAGCCGTGATATAACCACTGATAGGCTATTAGGAAGTCGGGAAAAGTAGGCCTATAACTCAAAATTCAATGGATTATTAACTAGATGAAGAAGAGTGTTGCGAATTAGGTCTGTAAATTAGTTTCCAGAATATCCCATAATAGACCCCTTAACCCTTTAGATTATTGAAGGAATATTGACCTAAAATGATTAGGTCACATAACCATTGATTGCCGATGGTGCGGATATCGGATTTTATTTAATGTGGATTTGTTTTAATGATTTTTTTTTGCATCGGAGAAGTGACCAAAATGATCTTTTTGAACATTTTTCAATACACGAAACATATGTGCATTTCTTCCAAATTGTGTCTTTGTGGTACATTTTAAAATTTCTTTCCTGATTGGTGAAAAGTGAATTGATGGGTTTGCGGAGATATATCGCACAAACGCACCCCATAGGTTACGGGTCTGAAAATGATGCGTGCATGTCAGGTAGTGAAACAGCATAGGGCCTATAAACAGAAAGTGATAGTCTGAATTTTACGCATATCAACGTTAAAATGAAATTATTTTGACCATAACTAATGGGATATCGCCACTCAAAACCTATGGCATACTCCTCCCTGGAGTTAGTAGAAACGGGGGTAAGGGGATGTGCGACCGAGAAGGGTATAATTTCAGCCCCTGTGGTATATTGATCGGTCTTTTTTCCTTGGAAATTTGGTATATGAAAGGTTGTATTTCTGCTATAAGTATATTTTCCAGTGGTAAACCAGGTGTAAAGAATGCATGCAGATCAGTGTGAAAAAAGTGATGCCAGAATGACTCAAAATAGATCATACATTTTAACAGTTAGTTTTTCTCATAGCTTCTGGGACTTTGCCCCCAAAACCTCCACCAAGCATGCTTTACACTAAGTCCGGCCTCCAGAGCCATGCTCTTTTTGCGCCCTGTTTCTTCAAAATCTCCAAACAAAGATATGGAAATCATTCATAACACGCAAAATGTCATTATTACCACAATTATGTGAAAGGGTAGCTAAGTTGATTTCACACGTAATTAAGATGGGCGGTTCGAAAACTTTAGGTGTAAAGATGGGTAGCAAATCTGTTTCATTTTTGGTATATTTTCGGGATATGGTTCTAGCACCCGCCCTGACACACACACACACACACACACACACACACACACACACCTACACCTACACACACACACACACCAACACACACACACACACACACGCGCGCGCATACTACTTACGTTTCCCTCTCTCTCTCTCCCTCTCTTTGCCTCTCTTTATTTCAAGCAAACGTGATAATGATTGCATGCTGAAATTAACCAACGGTTTTTTTTGGGGTTATGAACAGCAAAAAAGCAAAACTGATAATTCTTGCATATAATGAAGTTAAAATGTCAGTCTAAGTAATTGTTCTTACTACTTATACTGTCAGAATTTGAAGCAACTGAAAAACAATTGGTGATGTGACTGGTTGCCATGGTAACGGCAGTCATCTTAGAACCTATATTTTGCTAGTTTGGATTACGCAAACATTTTAACTCAAAAACTATTGATCCTATCAAGATGAAACAAATGGGAAATGTCTAGTATGGTCAACATCTTGCGAATGAACTGGAACTATATGTTCATATTTGACTGATGGGTGGGTGTAACCCACGTGTTTTTCTACATATTTTCCTGAAAATTGGAAAAATAATTATAAAATACTGAACCTTAAATTAGCCTAACAAAACTATGTGAGTTTAACGAGATCCACGTAACCGTCTTGTGAAATCGAGCATGATGAACCTTTTCGACCGTCTGACTGTGCATGCCTGCAATTTCCTCAACTTTGGTGCAAATTTAAGCGTGGCTCCCATTGATATATAATGGCTTCAAATTTCGCAAGTTGTTGGTGAGCGCTTTGCCACCAATACAGAATACTACGTGAACGACCTTTGGCTGGTTACCATTTTAGCTCGCCATAGTAATAGTTATGGTCGAATTGTCGCATTCCGTAATATGATCGACTTATAGACGTTGACTATTCAAAGACCAATATTTTTATATTTTGTTTGTCATACTCTTATAACGGTAGAATTGTATATTTCTGAGTTTTACATTGGCACAAATGGAGTATTCCTTAGTGCTACGAAAAATATTCACAAATGTTTCTATTTGCTGCAAACGTTTAAACGTTGTTTTTTAATTGAAACATTGTTTAGCTTTTTTTAATCTGATGACGAATTACAGATTAAAGTAAAGATTTTAAAAAAGTAGAAAATTTTACTTAAAATTTAACCATCGACATCCTGCATAATCATACAATGACCTTATTTTAAGTAGGCCTGCGATAATAAACTATACTCCAGCTAACAAATTCGAACGATATAATTACTCTATGTATAGGTATTAGGTGAATTATAATATAAATGCCAGGAGCGTTTTTCGCGTAATGTGTTTGCTATTGACCTGTGTCCGTATGCATTGATAACGAAGCATGAAGGTGAAAGTTTAAAGATTTTCCAGCTGGCTTGGCGCGCGTTCATTTGAAAGCAAATTTGACACGTTGATGGCATTTCAACATCGTTCGGCATTTTTTAGGCTGGGATATACGTTACCGCAGTTTCCGTTATCATCATTGTTAAATACTATACACAACGCATGATTCTAATTTCCTAAAGTGAATAACGTGTCTTTATAAGTTTTTGAGAAATGTCTAGAAAAGAACCAAACTTAACTTTAGGAATCTAACAAATAAGAATCATGTGTATCGACTGAAAATACAAAATTTACACACATTTCTATTATTTTTTCTCTGCAGCAGTGCAAAACATATCTAAAATGTGACCAAGGGGTTTTCACTCCTGTTAGTTGCCCTGTGGGGGGGGGGGGGGAACGAAGGAAACCACTTTCCCGAGGATTTTTTTTGCACAAATTTATAGCACATGTGAAGGGTCATAAGAAAACCCCAATCGAGCATAAAGATTAAATAAGAAAAACCCTTTTTTCAATACGCGAAAATGGGCAACTAAAGACGTAAATTCATAATTCAGGGCCTTGCGCTTTACATCAAACTTTTTTGAAAACTTATTTTATGTTGATCTACTCTAGGTCTGGAACCAAAAAAAAAAATACAATGATATTTAGACACAAAACCTGCAGTTTTAAGCATCCTTTATTTTTTACGGTGTTGCAATACACGTAAGTTTGTCGCCACAGAGTTTGTACAAAAAGCGGTTGCAACTGTCCACGATGGAATTTGTTTGTTTTCAGCAGCACATTAAAGGTTCGTTTATTTTTTAATGTTACTAATCAACTGTTTACTTTTACATGTATGTGTGAACCATAAATTTATATCGCAAAAAATGGTTTAGCAGGTCTTTGATTTTTAAAAGATTGCAGATGCTTCCGTGGTAGTATCCAACTATCATCAGATCAAACCAGACGTTTTCAAACGTATACAATGCAGAGCACACCCTCCATTTTTTTACTTTGTTATTATTTTTTTAGACGAAAGAAGAAGCAAGATTAACTTACCCTCGTCCAACCCTCGTTCTACTACATTCACGGTCACGGCCGGGGGAAGGGGAGGGTTGTTGGGTTGCCAACCCCCGATTTTTTTTTCGTATTTTGGTATAAATTCAAGTGACAGAGGAGACTTTTTTGAGGATATAAAAATTTCCCTCTCAAATTGCACTTGTCGGTTGTTGAACCAAGAACATTTCTAAGTTTATTGGGACAACCAAGCACGAAAAAAACCGCAACCGTGTTTTTTGTAGTGAACTTGCCTGCTATCCTTATCATCCCTATAGAAAACCAGCTTTGAATTTCCTGTCGTAGCGACAGAAAATACTAAATCATCATCTATTACTTAAAGACGCGGCGTTTTCGGCTTTTCACTTCAGGTGGTGAATCTCATACAATTGGTAAGCATTCCAAATTGCAAAACACTTGGGGTTAGAAAAAAACTGAGGGGCCGTCTCTCTAGAAATGTCCTCATATCGTCTTTAAGGGACAAAAATATCATCTTGTTTTGGGTATCATTGGTGTAAGCGGAACATGTGTCCTTTTTTCAAATGAGGTTCAAAGCATATCAAAGCTTAACAATTGACGTCATAGTCTAGCTTCTCATCATTCGGTTTGCGTTTTTTGGGCGACAGGAAATCACGGGGGGGGGGGGGGTGTACCCCACCCCCCCCCCCCCCGGTGGGAGGCAGGTGTATTGACCATTCCGATGATCAGTGCTCAAATTGGTATACCTTTGTGAAATGTGGCGTATGACTATCTTTTCAATTCAATTTTTTTGAAGAACTTTTCCTTGGTTAGTACTCGTGAAAATCAATTTTTTTGGCCTGTGTCAACAACAACGTTAGGTTTTTATTTAGAGCAACTTGAACAACGTCAGAGTAGAACACGATTTAGATTTCGTGTCCAACAACTTATATGCGAACCACCCACGTTTTTTGGATCCTGCATTTAACATAATAACAACATTCAGGTATAATCTTTCATAAAACCACTGTGACCCCCCGTGAATTACCGGAATGACATGAACCTTAATCGGCATGTATTACGCTCTACATTACATGATTCAATCCGGTCCTAAGGCAGATATAGCAATACCTGGTATGAGTATTTCACATGCTTTT
>JAMKCH010014804.1:0-25061 GCA_023653785.1 Ophioderma brevispina | reverse complement strand
TCGTTTCTTTGTAACATTTTTAGACAGGCTTGTAGAACTTTTTTACCACATTCATATGCAACTATAATCAATACAATCAGTACAGGGTGAGTCAATTAAAAACCCTAATTCAGAAAATATATTTTTGAAAGTTAAACGTTAACATGCGGAATGTTTCTTGGGTTGTTTACCGGAATAACAAAGCTATCGGAAGATTGTTATTTCGGGGACTTTGGTTCAGAAAGTATGTCAATTTGCGGAGAGACCCAAAAATCTGTTTGTTTGGCCATTTTAGCCAATAATGCGGAGAGAGTGTTCAACCGATGTGTACCATAACTCATTATAGCAAAGACTTAAATCACAACGCGGTTCAGTTGGTATTGCTTTCTTCTTGACAAGAACATATCATGTTTGTTGAACTAAAGGGTCTTGATTGTATAACGTAATTATTAGACGAAATTCTTCAACAAATGAAATTACACTTGTTCAATCATAAAGAGTCAGTTATTGAATAATCACTCACATCAATGTCTTAGTTCCTGAAATAATGAAATGGCTCAGAGACATTGTATTGCACAAATACAGATATCAGAGGTCCAGAAATTGCGGAGAAATAAGCTTGAAGTTTCCTATAAAATAACTTGGAATTTAAAAATTGAAATAAATTGCGCTTGTTTTTTAGATGATATAAAACATCCTATGGTTTTTACGTTGATCCCAAGTTTAGTCTGAAGGTCAAAACCGTGTGATACAAAAGTCAAATGTGGTCTTATACCAGCCATCTGGAACTTCTTATCTGGGCCTTGAACTTTTTTTTTCATCAGCAATTTCTTTCTGTAAGTCGGGATATAATTTTATAATGCTGCAAAGTATAGACCATGCTTGCTCTACTCTATTGTTTTAAAACGATGCATTTTGTGGGCTCAAAGGACCACCCAAACCAAACAGGCTTTTACGTCTCTCAGCAAAATAGATGTAACTTATTCTCCAAAGTCCAAAATCACACCAATGAAGGTTTTCTGAAGCATAGTTTATCCTTCTTCAGATACAAGCATGCAACATTTTAAGAAGAAATTAGACTGTGGGCGTGGCCAAATAACAAACTGCATAACAAATTCTGTTGCCCATCGAGGGGCTAAGGGAAACCAAGTGTAAATTCATAATAACTTATTACAATCACATAACTGACTGTTCCCGCACATAAAACTGGCACTTTCTTAAAAATAATAAAATGTCACCTCAAGTTCTTTTTCCCAATATTCAGACCAATGGATATGTTAAGACTTCAGCAAAACCATGAGCTAAGATATTACAATGGGCCCAGCAGTATTGGGGCCATTGTTATAGCAGGTGTTACCACCTCCACGATTCGGTTGAGTGACAAATACCAGTCGCTCTCTCACAATTAAATAAAACCAGTTGTACATTATAAAGATAGGTCGTGGACACTAAATTTTCTTCTGAAAACGCGGGAAATTGAATAGAAATGCAAGCAATAAGGTACGGATTTGGTTCTGCACCAAAAGTTGGTTAGGTCAAAAGCCCTTGCCCACAACATCCTCTCATGATGTTTGTTCATGTTCTTTCCTTTTCTAATAAAATGATTGAAAAAAAAAATATGGTCAAAAAGTTAATTGAACGCACTATAGAAGCTCAATATTTATTTATTTGTGAATGAGGATTAAGTATTTTGTCCTGAAAAAGTACTCAGTCCGCTAAACTGGAGAGCTTGGTACAGCTGAAATCTAGTCAGCTGCGCGACAATAGAACAATGGTCCTGCACTCCAGATGAAAGGGGAATCTGACGTGTTTTTCTACACCGCATACCGGTGATTGAATCTTGAAATCCATGTTTGTGAAGTCTATGCGTATCATTGGTCATGATATTGGGGAAATGAAATTGAAGGACATTTTATTCTTTTTTCAGGATAAATGTGGACAGTTTGTATTGTGGGAACAAGACGGTTATATGATTTTAATAATTTATATGAATTTTACACTTGGTTTTCCCAGAGCCCCCGAGGGAGACAGAACAACAACAGAATAGAAGGACAGGCCCCCATAGTCCTAAATAACTCCTAACTATTTTACTCTGAATGTAGGTTTTTATTGACTCACAATGTATATGAAGATAAGACCAAATTGGCCTCCTGGAATATGCAGAAAATTGCCTAATGGAATGGGGCAGCAGTGCATATACAAACATATTCATTGTAAACATTATTCATGCTAGTGTAGCCAAGGGGAAGGAAACCATTGTAATTGAAAATAAGCTCACATTTTATGTTGGGATTATTGTCACATTTGAGCAATTTTGGTGAAATGTGAAATTTGTGAACAACCAATTACTTCATCCATCCTTCTCTGAAGGGTAAATTGTGATGCCATCTGGTGTTTATCTTCGGATTCAATGCCATGATCCTTTTGCAAATGTGTATACGTTGCCACTAAATCATGTTGAGACACAGTCGCGATTTTTTTTTCACCCGAGGCGAAAAACTCGCGGGGGGTTGTTGCAAACCTCCCTTATACAAGGGTTGTGCTGGAGTTAATCTTGAAATAGTAATGAGAAATGCACACTGACTTGGCTGTAGGTTAAAGCAACTTCCTGTTCAATTTGCTTTACAACTCAATATTTGTGTTATAAAAAAATCCACACTACAACACCGTAAACTCTATTGTAAAACTACTTTCACAAAAGTCACAAGTTTTTGAATTGACTTGCGTACGATTGTTGTTGTATTATTTCAGACGAGGGGGTTAGCGGGTATTACGACAACATTAATGATGAAAAAGTAGGTTCTTTTAGATTTCGATACAATCATCATTTATTTTTTCTCAGCTCAGTGTTGCGTACTTTGTGTAACACAAAGAAAAAACACTAGATGTATGTCATTATGATTTCAAAAAATACAATCCACTCCGCTTTGTTTGCCCATTTAATTATCGCCCATCGCAGTAATTAATGAAGCACTTAAAGAAATTAGATAAAGAAGCTATAAAAAATGAAGTTTTCAGCTATGAATATAATTTCGATTTCGATGCGCATGTTAAACACAAACAAAACAAAACATAATATATCCCTATTGTGAATTAAATATGAATCTTTTATTGCAATTATGTCAAAATGCGGATTATTTTTTATTTATGGATTTGCTAAACTAAAAAAATCGCCTTGACTTCGGCTACTTTTGCAAGATTCGACACAATTTAAGAAGTCAGAGAACCGGATGGTTCCTCTTAAAATACGAATACAGATGTGGGCATTCACTAGAAATTATCTTCCAAATACAAATCAAAGAGTTTTTGATTTTACATGATAGGCATATCAGGACAAACGCATGAGATATATTTTGTTCTTTTAATAGTGAAATCATTTCGACATGTTTACTCTTGAAAGTATTAGCACATCCGGTCTCTGCAGCCAAGTCTCAAATATTATTCGTTACCTGTACTTAATGTGTACTTGTATTATTAACACCACATCATTTAAATGCTCTAATCACGAAATTTACCAAATTATGTTACTCTAACAGAATGTACATTAGGAATTACGGTTGAATGAGATTCTACTTACAGTTGTGATAACAGAAGACAACCACTAGGTGCGTTTAACAGACAACTTCTCACAAAGTCAGGACCAAGTGCTGATGGCGATGAGGAAAACTTGGAGAGATCAGGTCCAGCTCCAACGAAACACGGAAACTGACTGAGAAGTGCACGGCTGACAACGGTATATATCTGTCTGGGAAATTACCAAATATGGGCATGATGTAAAATCTCAAATTTGCTTAAAATGAAAAGTATCAAACTTTCAAAAGAAAGTTCCATGTGATGTTTTAATTTTAGGGCGTTGGCTTCAGGAGTTCGTGCAAAGCAGTACGCAACCGGGTTGGCGGTATTCCAACTTTTTTAAAATTTGCATTTTATAAAAACACGGGGAGTGGCGACAGCACAAATCTCTCTCTCTCTCTCTCTCTCCTCTTCTCTTTCTCTGGCTCCGCCCCATCCCTCCGCTTCCACTCTCCCTCCCTCCCTCTCCTTCTTTGTTGAAATATAGTGAGCAACCCAATTCTGCTATAGTCTCCTTTGGGGTTCTCATGAAATCGGACAAGCAACCCAAGGAAAATAAATGCCTCCCTATTTACACGGTTGCATTGTAGCCCATTGTCTTTTAACGTTTCCTTTTCTTGGCGCAAGCTCGGATATGGGAATATTTTATTCTTGTTTAAGCATCGCGTATTGCTAATATTCCCACTTCATAATCCCTGGGGCCACTTGTATTCCAAGGTGGATATCATGCTCGTGTACAAAAACGCGTAATTAGGATTGTTTTTTTAGATCAGGCGATGTACGCGTGTACATTGTTTAGGATATCAAAATCGTAAAAATATAAAATTAGGGTCTGAATTTCACGTCGAAATTTACGTGTTTAGGATGTAACAATTTGAATACTTGTAAAATCACATAAAAATGCTCTGAAAATAGTGGATTTTCTTCCCGATTTTCAACAAATTTCACTTAGTAGATTCCCCGAGTGATTTTATAATCCCCAGTATTAGCAACGGACGATGCCTTAATTTCTCTTTGTTGTCGTCTCTATAAACCTTTTAGAGCTGCAGATGATAGCGAAAAGTCGCTTCGTTAAGCGAAAAGTAATTTTTGGAGTACATGTTGGATTTTTTGTCTCAATTTAAGGTCCAGTATCTGAGGCTTCTCACCATCATTTTTACAAGCTTTTACACAAATATTTAAAAAGTTACAGCCTCATTAACATGAAATTTACATAATAAATTAATGTTTATCGGGAGTTAGATTATTGCCCCTAAATCAAAATCAAAAATGCTTACAGAACTCGGGTTTTCTGAATTCGTTAGCTAACAAAGTGTGTTTCTCAGTATTGCAATAAATAATTTCATATATCATTCGTAAAATAGTTATATTTGTTTATTTTATCTAAAAAAATGGGTTTTCAAACAAAATGACCCATTTTTGTTTCTGTTTACAATAAAATCTTCCAACCAATCGTAATTTTGGGATAGTATATTTAATAAGTAATTTGTTTTGCATCAACAGTGCAAAAATCAGATCCAGAACGATCTTAATATTCACGTTATGCCAAATAATCTGAGTCTCGTTGTTTTACACAATTACAAATAAATGCATTCTAACGTTTAGAGTGTCACTCACCGAGGTCACTCGCCCATTGTCATTCAATACAATGGAAAGTCAACCGCTTTTATCACGAACTGTTTTCTACATTTTGAATTTCCCGGTTGAATTTTGTTTAATTCTTCTGGTGTTTTTACTGTATTTTGATTTCAAAGACGACCGTATTTTAAGAACACAAAGTGAATGCAACATTTTCCGAAAATGAATATAGTATAAAATGTTCCTTTTATCATGTTAGTTTTAACACTTTTTTAAAAATCTAGAAACGCCGACCTTTACAGTGTGCACGTGTGAGATTCTGGCCCGATATAATGGTCCAGGACCATAAGCGTGTGCAATTTAGGGCATTTGGTATGTTGCAACTATAGAAAGTAAATGGGTTGTATATTTAAGAAAAAACAGGAAGACTTGGACCTAAACCGGTCACGAGAATTTAAAAAATATGACTATAAGTCGATGTAAAAGGTTTGTAAGTAGTTCTTTTCATTTTTTTTAAATTAAATTTTGAATATGGTACGGGCTCTCAATGAGTACTGAAAAAAAGTTTCAACAACAGAAGGCGACTATTGATGACGTGTATTTCTTGTCATTGAATTAAAGTTTCATATTCATAACCAAAATATTAAAATACACATAATTAAGTAAACTAATTAGCAATTATACAAAAAATGACAATGATTGTTTTGGAAGTACATTGACAAGCCCCTATCAGCTGACCACCTAAATAAATACATGATCATATGACAGTATGCTGTACTGCAGAAAATTGCAAGATTCACATTTAACATTTGCTTTATGTTTTTCTTTTTAAAATCGCTAAAACTGATTTCAGGAATTAAATCAAACAAACCAACAAAACAAGCAGACAAATCGAAACAACAATAAATTTAAAAAAAAATAGTCTAATGGCCCGTTTTACTCTAGTAGCTCATGGTGGTTTTGTATGCATTATAATGTCCAGAGCTAAACTCTTCAGGAATCCACTAATTGAAGGTCCAGGAACAATATTTGGTTGGTAACATAATTCCCACTGACGCCGAAAATGCTGAAATCGCCACGCCCCTTTTTGGGGTGGTCACGCCCCTTTTGAGCAAAGTACTACTGACTGTATCTACAGAACCGTTGGACCTATAGGGTTGAGAGACCACTCAAAATGTGCGGAATGGCCACATTATGGGGGGTCAGTAATACATTTTTATATCCAAAAGTCAAAGGTTTTTAAGATAATTGTCAAAAACTGATTTCATCATATCGCGCACTATACAATTATGAATGAATTCATAAGGATTTCATGCCAAAACATGAAGGGAGTTCACCATAGACCGTGGATTTTGCTCTAAATCTCCTCAGGGATAATGGATAGGGTAAATAAGGGTAGGCACAAAAAGAAAATTCATATCCTTTCCGTTCTCAACGGCAGCCCGTAAAAAATTGTGACCGTGACAAAATTGGGTTATATATTAAGTGACAACCGTGCATTTTTAAGTATCGTTTTATAGATAAACAGTGATGACTCCAAAACTCAATCAGTTATAGCTAGTGATGACGTTTGTATGACCAGAACTATGACCATTTGGATTCAACTGGATATAATCAGCATTTTAATGTTACTTTCGTTTTCATTGGGAGGGGTCACAAATGGCCCATCGTAAAGTGGAAATATTATTATTAAAATGCATTATTTTTAGCTTTGAGCATTCAATTCAGCAGCAAAGTTAAATTATGCTGAAGGGTCTTTAAATGATCTAAAAGCACCAACTGCATGCCTGTGACCATGAAACAGGCCAAAATAACCAAAGATTTCCATGTCCCAAAAAAGTGCCCCCCCCCCCGTGGTCACCATGAAAAAGCCGTTAAAATTACCCAAACTGAAAACTGAGACGACGAGCCAGTAGTAGGGTAGATTACTTTATTGCCTCTTAAAGATATCAGAATTGATTGAAATTGTGAATTAGATATTTCTTACATTACTTCATACATAAAGTTATCAAGCCACCTTTTAATTACATTACGGTATCTCTACCCGTACCATGCCGCGCCGTATGTGCGCAGTGGCGTAGCCAGCCCTGACTCGGGGGGGGGGGGGGGGGAATCAAGAGATTTCCCGATTCTTGTACCCGGTGGGCTCACCAATCTGTGATACTGACCGTAATGATCGTTACCAAAATCGCGGACAAATATGGCCACGCGAGAGCGAACAAGATGTGAACCCCTGTGTATGTAATACAGTTTTGGCGTCCAATATGTATCAACAAATACATATCCAATGGGATTATAGAACCACCATACGATGGGGAACCATTGACATTAACCACCATGGCGGGCCATATTTGTCCGCGTTTTGGCAAAGCTTGGATAACGATCATGCGGTCAATGGTGCCGGTTGGGTGAGCGCACCTGGCGGGGGTCCAGGGGCCAGAGCCCCCGTAAGGTTCCTAGGTTTTTCCATTTTAGAAGCCTAGGAATTAGTGTTGTTTCAGAGCACAATTTCCCCGTTTCCTTCTTTCTGTCTTTCCGCTGTCCTCTTTCTCTTCTTCCCACACTTTCCTCTCTCTTTGCCCATTCTCTCCTCCCTATTTCCCTCTTTTTCTCTCTTCTTTCCCACTTTCTCTTCTTCCCTCTGCTGTGCTTTCTCTTTTTTCTATTCCTTTTTCCTTCCCATTTTGTGGCCTCACCTTCTCGATTATTGTGTGTGTGTGTGTGTGGGTGTGGGTGGGGGGTGTTCACCTTCCTCCATTGGATACGCCAATGGTAGTGCGGTGTAAAAAAATTGGGAATTTTAGCGACTTTTTCATTTGAGCAACAAAAGGGCGGGCCCAATTTTTATGGCGTCATGAAATGTTTAGCTTGGAACCGCATGTAGTTAGTGCATTTAGATATTTAAATATCCTTCAGCAGCTTTTAACCTAGCCATTAGGCCCTACAAATGAAAATACACCGTAAGAGGTCGCTTTTCCAACCACGCGCGGCGTGTCCTCGTCTAAGTTTTTCAAGGTTTTTTAGTGACTTTTCCATCACGCGTGTCATGCATAAAAATGGGGGGCTCATTTTTGCCTGTTTCATGGTCACAACATGCAGTAGTGCTTTTTAGATCTTTAAGACCCTTTCACAGCAGCATTTAACCTTGCTGCTGAAGGGACTTTAACTTAACATTAACTTAAGTCCCTATAACATGGAAAACAATATATTTTCACTCTACTGTGGGCCATTTTGACCCCCCCCCATGCAAACGATAGGAGTAACCTTAAATGCTGATTATATCACATTTTGAAATCACATGGTCAATAGCTATGTGCAATACAAACGTCCGTACTGATTGAGTTGTTGAGCCCAAAACAGAATCCACTGTTATAACGCCGTACAAATGCACGGTTTGTTTTTCAAAACCTATATACACCATTTTGGTCAAAGTCACAAAAATTTTGTACAGAGGGCGGCGAGGGGCTGCCATTTGAGAACGTAAAGGAATTTGAATTTTCTTTTTGGGCCCTCACCCTTAGCTACCCCAAAAATTATCCCAGAGGAGAGTTAGAGCACAATTCAAGATGTATGGTGGCACTCCCTTCCTATTTTGGCATTAAAACCTAGGCATACATTCATAATTGAATAGTGCGCAATATGGTGAGATCAGTTTTTGACAATTATCTTTAAAAACCCTTGACTTTTGGATATAATAACATATCTGACGCCCCATAATGTAGCCATTCCGCACATTTTGAGTGGACTATTAAACTTCTAGGTCCAACGGTTCTGTAATTAAAGTCATAGTACGACTTCGCTCAAAAGGGCGTGACCTCCCAAAAAGGGGCTGGGCCATTTCACGCATTTTCGGCGTCAGTGGGAATTTTGTTACCAACCAATAGTGTTTTCTGGACCTTCATTATTGGATTCCCGGAAAGTTTTAGCCTAAGCATATATGCATACAAACCCACCAGTGACTACTAGAGTATTTCATGATCACGAAAAAGGTGGCTTTGTAATAGAAAATTGGCCGATTTCCGATGAGTGACTTAGAATAACTGTTTTTTTTTTAAATTATTCATGTAATTTCTTGTTTGGCAGCCAGTTTTATAGTTTCATAGCATTCAACATATTCAGTCATGATTTTGATTTGCAGTAATCGGTGTTCCAAGATAGGTTCCCATGCTAATTGGAAACGATTTGTTTGAGGCACCCAAATAAATAAAGAAAAAAGCCAATACTACACGAATGATGCAGAAGGACTTTTCTAGAGTTTGGATATATACAAATGTATTAAAATCCAAAAGTATTATATTTTTCCAGGAACAAAACACTGTGATCTCGTAATGGAGTTTATGATTTGGATTATTTTGGGATCAATATTATTTGTACCCAACATAAGCCCAACACTGTATAACCCGAGTCTGTGAGGAGCGGCTGGGTTATAGGACGCGAGCTTTAACTTAACTTTAACTTGAGCTATACTTCATATACAAATCACTTTAAAAGTAATAATAACAATACATTGTTTTCAAGTTACTTCAATTGGTTTCAAATAAATAAAAAAAATAAAAAAAATAAAAAAAATAAAAAAAATAAAAAAAATAAAAAAAATAAAAAAAATAAAAAATTGGTCATTTTGTTTAGGAAAATAGGTCAGTGGGAACAATCAAGATATTATCAAGCTTTTAACTATTTTGGTATCAAATCTTGATCAGATTTTATCCAATTGTGTCACACGTTTTGCAAATACTTTTGGTGAGTTCCCGATGACTAATCTGTTTTTTGGGGTAAGTTCACCCTTATGAGAGTGAATTTCCGTTATTTTTAACTACTCTATTAGGGCAAATTATCCCTATAAACACAGTGCAATTTATCCTTTTAAAGTAAATTTACTATAGAAAGTTAAAATTTACGTTATTGAATTCAGACGCTTTCGACTTCACACCATCACTGTATGTATTTTTGGAGAGAGTGAAATTAATCTTTTGAGAGCAGTCAAGCACATTATACATTAAAATACTCAAAAACCTTACTTTGCTTTAAGCTTTTTTGTTCAATTTTAAATGTATCCCCCTACGGTCCTAGAGGAGAATGACTAACGCACCTGAACGATCACCCCAAAAAAGGGAGGTATCGTTATTTTTCCTTGTTAGATCGAGGGGAATTTTCACCCTAAAACAAGGCCAGGGTCCGCTCCGTGATTTTTGTAAAGTGCAAAAAAATGAGTAAAGCCGTTATGGAAAGGAGTAACCGAACTCGCTTTTACTCGTTTATAATATATAAGTAAGGCATTCACCCATTTTTAATCAACCGAGAAATTAATTCATCAGCGAAAAAACATTTCAGCTACTAAAGGGGTAACCTGATCGACAACCACCAGCCCTTTAGTTGCTTCATGCAAAAGGCGAATTTGGTTCAAGAGAAATTCATGGACATGTCCCAGGTAATAGTGTCATTTCATGTACAAAATGTGGTCGACTAATTGTCCTATGAACCAATTACAGTTTTTTGCTCTACATCCAAACGACTGGAGGATTTTAACTGAAAAAATATAATTATGCATGTGAGGGAGAAAGCACTCATATGCAAATAAAAAATAATTACAGGCGGCATTAATCGTGTAGCCTCAGTCCTCAGACAACATAGTTTGGCGTTAAAAGAAAAGTCCCACTCTACTAAACAAATTACAGGTAATTATTACCGTGTACTTTACAAGAAAATATGAAACAAAAAGATTAAAATGACGGTGTTTGTAATAGCGCCAATAGTGGTAATTATTTATATCCTATTTCCATGCCTATATGACTCAATTTAAAATTTTAGTTCTTAATTCGAATTTTGAAAGAATATCATCAGTTTAGACACTAATTATTACAATTAACAGGTAAATTGTAACAGATAATCCTGACACAGTTCTGCCAACAAATCCAGACAGCTTTTACAAGTTTCCATTCACATTCACTCATACTTTTCAAACTGTAAAACTCCAGTCTTATTACATATTTGTACACTAAAGCAAACCCTAAATTATAATAGCATATGCCACCATACTACTGATATTCATGTACTAAATAATCTATAAATTGGATAGACCTGCTAAGTTAGAGTGTTCTGCTACACATTCGCTATCTCTAAATAACTCCACCAATGTAAGTTTTCGTCTTTATTGAATTAATGTCACACTATATACGTATTTTACTACGACGGCATTTGTTGCAGAATTGCTGCCCAATCAAATACTGCAAATTTGATCTATTTTTTTACAGTGCCAGGTTATGGCCAAATATTTCATTACAATGAAACAAACAAAATCGAAAGTCAGAAAATGAGGAAAAGGAAAAATGAATGTTGTCCTGCAATCTTGTCCTGTAAACTTCTGATTCTTGAAGTAATTCCACTTGGCATACAAAGCAGAAACCTTGCCGCCTTCCTCAAACACCGTCTTCAAGTAGGTGCTTAAAATTTGTCAGGCACTTTTATATTTCTTTTGTTGCATACATGTCCACGTGCATGCAAGACCACTGTTAAAAATAAACTTACAAGTCGGTCGTTTTGACTGTTACTGGGACTCAACGTGCAGAACCTAAAATGACTGGGCCGTAAAATATAAGGAACGTAAAATAACGACGTGAAACCCACAGCTTCCAAACGTTTATTTTTTTTTTTTGTTTAAACAATTTATAATTACGACGTTATTGCGATCTCACATAAATTTTAACGTTGTGCTTACATCATACAATGTGTGTTTCACGTAACTATGGATGTCAAAACTATTTTTAGGCAAACGATTTCGATAAAAAAAAAGAAATAAAGAGGGGAAAATGAAGCAAAATGAGATTGAAACGGCAATACACTTTGTCCTCCATTATTGCAATAATACATATTCACATGTAATGGTAACAAGTTTATTTAATTTATTTAATTTATCATGACTATTTTTTTATGCAAGTACCTTAAGTACCCGTTCAATCCAGAGCCTTAATATTATAAGTCTATACCTTATCCCTACACTCTGTAACGTTACAAATTGGATGGTAATCGGAACTCCTTTTCTTTGAAAATGAGAAAACTAAATTAAATATACAAAAAGTAGGAATTGAGTTCTACCAAAATATTGATTTTCAATAACTATTTATTAAAATAATAGATCATATATTTTGCATTTTTGAATAACGTTACGACGTTATTTTAACACATCTTACTGAAAGCAAAATGAATTTCCATCGTTCACATTTTTTACATTAAAACCGTATGTTAAAATATAGCACGTATAATATTACCGGCGAAATATGACACACGGTCACGGTATAAATACTACTCTTTTTTCCCAATGTGTGTATTATGTATTACCGAACTCACCGATTTTATTACCAGTTTTTCTTCTTCCAAATTGTAATTTATTTACTTAGATATCAGTAATAAATCGCGAATTGTTTTAAAACCGGGAACTAGACCGTAATTTAAAGGTAAAAACTGGTCAAATAAAGACCATTTTAAAATGGCAAACGATTGCCCATTACACTCTTTCTACAGTGACCTCAAAATGCAGGATTTGGATTAGGCTATTCTATGGGCTTTTACATTTTTCCCCGAGCATGTTATTTTCAAAATACACATCGAGACCAAATGTTTTCAAAAACGCAAAGTGCGGGATCTTTGTTTGTTTCTATGAACTCGGGAAATCGGGTTAAATTTTCACCTTGGTTAATTTCATGTCTCGAGTTCTATTCGCTAATCAGGGTTATTGCACTAAGGCTCTTATTTGCAATATGAAACTTTCATTATTAACAAAGATGAGATATATCGCAAAAATGTAGAAATGTAATGCGTGTGTTTTGTAATTGTTTTTGGTTTTTGCTGCTGCTTGTTGTTGTGGTTGTTTTTGTTATTTTACTTTAGACTGAACATTTTTTAAAATGAAATTACTGAAAATAAAATGAAAAGGTAAAACAATACACTACTGTCCATGTCATTATATCTGTGCGGGATCTTGACTTGGAAGAAACACGCTGACCCTTGTTTACCTTGAGTGAAAATAATGACAATTTGGACAATTTGTATAGTAGGGGTGACTTAAGCCTTATTTTGCTCTAACTATCACTTCATTTTTATTAGAATGAATGTTAACTTGATTATGAAAAAATTCATTATAATCGAAGATGTTACATAAAACTAACTCAAATGTTTTGTGGATATAATTTTTAGCCGCTCTATGTACTACATACCTAACATTGATATCATTCATTTCTTACCAGTAATTGATGTGACAAGCGGTATTTTAATTTTGTATGTAACAATATGTTAATTACAAAACCCACTTGGCAAATCTATAGATCTTTGTTAGTTGTTTTATTATTTTACAATATATAGCAATGTCTTCCTCCTCTAAAGTCCCTAACGAAAGATCGCCATCGCAATAAGATTGTTAATTTCGCGAATACGATAACCCCTCATTGAAACAAATTATTACCGTAAGAATAATTAAGGGAGAACGAGGAGAGTGCACTGTTAAAAATGTTCTTTAAAACAACGTCGTTTAACGTTAAGCCGATACCATGCAAAGAACTGTAAAAAGAGCTCGAACCGGGCAAAGAACGGTCAAAAAGTTCGTTTTAACTGCATGTGAGTCCCAGCTGCCAGTCAAAACTGACTTTTATAAGTACTGAACATTTTACGTGTGGAGAGAGAGGAGAGGTGATAGAGAGAACACGAAGCGTAGCGGTAACGGCGGGTGGAAGAAGGCAAACTTGCCCTCTTCCCCCCCCGGGTGCTGACCTGAGAAGTTTGTCTCAAGCGACCGGGAACCGGCAAATTTAATGAAGGGATAAAGGAGGTAAGGAAAGTGAGGAATGAAGGAGGGGAAGTTGAATGTCCATGATGTTGAAAAGCTTGCCTAGGGGCCCTCCAGTCTACACTCCCTTTTTTTGTTTTCCATTCCGAAAGAAGGCGTCGGTGAAAACAATGCGTCAATTGAAAAGCCTGTATTTGCGGCCGGCCAAATGTTAAACACCGGGAAAATTTTTTTTGATCCCCCACCCCTGTACCGTCCCCCTGAAAGAGTGTAAAAAAAAAAAGATACCATAAGAGATCGGGATGATAAGAAACATTTCAAAGAACACATTACGATGATTATAAAAGACTAATAATAAAAGATCGGAAATGTAAAGGAAAGTAGGAAGGGTGCCTGAATTGATGGCAATTGACATCTCTTGATAATGCCAAAGGAATAGACTATTACCTTCCTTAGGATATATATATTCAAATCAACCCCGGAACTTTAATTCTAATTTTATTTGTTTGGTTTGTTTGTTTTTGTTTTTGTTTTTTTTTTAACCAATTTACAATATGTGAAAGACCGTAGCCCGCGTCCGCTCAAACTTAGGCAGATACAGATGCAGTCTAATGAGAATTTTTGCAAACTACCTTATTTGTGTTAAGTGTTCTGTGTCAATATTGTAAATTTTCACCAGAGAAAGAACTGGATGCTTTTTAGAAATCAATTAAAAAAACAATGTTTTGATATGTGCCATAGGTCACAATACGCAGCGTGTTGATATACGCCCACTGTATACAGATGTGTGGCAGTATTCCGTGCATACATGCAGAGAATACGAGTGTGCGGTAACTCCAAGCGTTGCATGACGTTTTGGTAATTCATCATATTTGACATTTTCTGGACGCTAGAGTACCCAATTTTGGTTTGTGGAATACACAGATTACACTGTAGTAATTATTCAAGATTGGCTAATTGGCCGATAACAAAGCATTAAATGGTGAAAATATTAAGTCCTTTTTTAATTAAATTATGAAAATTCAAGAAAAAACCATAAATATTCATATTTTTTTTTTCCCCCCCCCCTTGTGATATATCTCTATATTTAGTTACTAATATCGAATTACAAAATGCCTCTACCAAATGCAAAAAACTGCATAGCGATGTGATATGTACTTCTCGCGTTATAACGTTTTTTGGAATGCATCATTCAGAACAAAAATGTATGCAAATTTTATGCAAATTATGCTATTGTTTAAAAACTACAAGTGTAAATTTTTGTAAAAATCATCTGGTAAGTCTTTGAACCCTTCTGAACTGATTTCTATCAAAAAAACGCAACATGTACTATTTTTTACGGTTCAGTGATCTCGGACATTTCATCTGCAGCCCTATTTATAATGAGTAGTTTCATTTTCGAGTGCTAATATACACTATAAATGACTGATAATTATTCGTATGTGTACAGAGGCGGAATTAGGGTCTGCCTATGGCAATCAAAAAAGCTACGAATATTTTAGTACGGGGTTTTCAATGAAATGGATGAATATGCAAAATAAAAACTGTCAATTAGAGCCTAATTAGGACAGGACCCGTTAATGACTGATCGTTACCCGTATGTGTACAGAGACGGGATTATGGTCTGTCTATGTCAATAACAAAACCATGAATATTTTAGTAAGGTACCAAAAAAGTCACAAGTTTTTGAATTCCTTCCGTGATTTTTGTATATTTCAGACAAGGGTAGGGGATTACTATAACATAAATTTGATAAAAAAACGTAGTCTTCTTTTAGATTTTGATAAATCATCATTTAATTTTTTCTCACTAGTGTTTGCGTACTTTGTGTATTTGTAGCTATAAATAATAAAATATTGATATTTTTTAGTCGTCAACGTGTGGATAGGCAAATAAGCTTGTCATGAAATGTGACATCTTATTTCTCACTTCAAACAAGGATTGTTTCCATGTACACTGCCCATTTTGTGTAATATGCTTCGGATGATCTGACAATTTTATTAACACGCTCTGTTTGATATTAAATATGTATTTCGCGATTTGACCCATTAGTTTTGCTGTAGATGAATGCATAGACATCTTCAAATAAGCCTAATCTTAAAATGTCATTTAATTGGGATGTTAAATTTCAGTGCTATGTTCAAATGTTTATTTCAGTTCTCCTCACGTGTAGGCTGTTGTTGTAATTAATGCCCAGAAAATAAAACGGGATTAACATTTTAAATTTCCTTCCACAATTGACGAAATCTACAGGGTGTCTCAGAAAGAATTACACCCTAACTATAGGTGACCATAAATTCAAAAGTAAGTATCACATTTGAAAAAAAATTAAAAAGAATCTTAAACCACAATTACTTTTTAACATTTTAATGTAAACATCACTCGATTCGGTTCAGTAGTTTTGAAGAAATAAGCGATTATGTAACGCATGTCAATGGACACTTCCTTCCAAGTTTGCTCACAATAATGCAGATTTGATGTTAACTACCGCTGATTACTTGTGTTATCTGTTCAAGCTGTCTTCTTTTCATTCCCCAAAGAACCGGCCATGTTTAATATTTTGTGAGTTCAATGCCATTTTGTTAGTTTTATTATAGTAATAAACAATTACCGTGACAATTATAAAAAAAATCCAACAAGAAAAACAAAACATGGTAAATAACAATTAAGAATTATTATTTATTAGAAAACAACACCAATAAAATCTGAAAAAAGTGAAATATTATGTTAGTTGAATTAGGGGGTTGCACTGCATAGATTGAATTGAGAAGTTTAACCAATACATTAACAGGGTGGATAAACGAACAATAAGGTTATCACAATAGGTTTTTTTTATTTAAATTAGGAACATCTTATTCCAATAAGATGGTGGATTCTACTTTTAAATAATAATGCATGATTAGTGCAAATTCAAAATTCGCGCCTTTTAATCTATACTCATGTCACTGGCACGAGACAAGATGGTTGGTCACATTTGTAGCCAATACAACGGCATTGGTGCGTTTTTCAGATCGCTGAACTGGTTTTAATTTTTACTTTGCATTTGTTGGGATGATGGATATACAAATTGAAAGCCTTTATCAAAATGGAAAATCTACACATCTGAAATCAATTCTTTGCAAACAGAAAGGGTGAACATTTGGCTGGTGAAACCCGTTTCTGAGATTTTCTAATGCACAAACCTTAGTTGAATATCAAACCTTTACTTCGTTTTCCATATTAGTTCAAAGTATAACTTTTCTAGAAAGCTCTGCTGAGAGATCATAATTTAAATTAATGAAAAAGGAATTTGCCCGTATTGGCGAAAGCCATGTGTTAAACTAATTGCCAAAAAACACCAGAAGATTCAATGACATTTCTTAATTTGAATTGTTCTTGAACTTTTGATGTGAAAAAGAAAAGATGTAAATTTCTTTTGTAATGTATGTTCACATTCAAAAATATCATTTATTGTTTTTTTTTTTATTTTATATTTTGTTTTAAAGAAATAAAATAGAAAAAAGAAAATGAAAGAAAATGAAAATAAGTATTGATTATCTCGCCTGTTCTGTCTGAATCACTTATTAAAAAACTTGAAGGAAGTGTTCCATGACAATGTGTTACATCATCGCTATTCTTCAAAAACTAACTGAACGAATGAATTGCTGTTTACATTAAAATATGAAACAATAATTGTGGTTAAGTTTAAGATCTTTTTAAATTTATCAAAATGTGATGCGCACTTTTGAAGTTATGGTAACCAACAGTAATGTAATTTTTCTGAGGACACCCTGTACACGTAATGATTACATGTATGTACACCATCTAATCCAAGGTTAAAAAGGTATACAAATTTCAACATTTTGAAGTTGAAAGCAAAAACACAAAACGCATCTTAAATAATGTTCATGTAAGAAAAACATTTATAAAATGTCGACATTGATTCACAACAAATTACCAATCGCAATCCTTTGTTTTGCATTGTATCAGCTATGAATATAATTTCGATTTTCGATGCGTCATGATTAAAAAAACAAAAACAAAACAAAAATATTGTTTCCCTATGTTGATTAAACTATGGCCTCTTTCTCAGTTATGTCAAAATGAAGATTATTTATTTATGGATTTGCTAAACAAATTAAGCAAATTCGGCCTTGACTTTGGCTACTGTTGTAAGATTCGACATTAATTTACTGAAGTCAGAGAACCGGGTGGTTCCTCTTAAAATACGAACACAATGTGGGCATTCACTAGAATTTATCTTTCAAATACAAAATCAAGAGGTTTTGTTTTGCCTGATAGGCATATCAGGACAAAACGAAGAGAGTCTTTTGTTCTTTGAAAAGTGAAATCATTTCGACATGTTTACATGCAAAAGTGACTCATTTCACATGTTTACTCTGAAAGTATTAGCACATCCGATCTCTGCAGCCAAGTCTCAAACAATATTATTCATTACCGGTATTTATATGTATTGTAATATTAACACCACATCATTAAATGCTATAACCAAGAAATTACCAAATTATGTATCTCTAACAGACGCACATTAGGAACTACGATTGAATGAGATTCTACTTACAGTTGTGTTAACAGAAGACAACCACTAGGTGTGTTCAACAGACAACTTCTCACAAAGTCAGAACCAAGTGCTAATGGAGATGAAGAAGAAAACTGGCGACGATCAGGTCCAGCTCCAACGAAAAACAGAAAGCTGACTGGAGAAGTGCGCTGCTTGACGACGGTATATATAAGTCTGACTGAGAAGTGGCGCGGCTTGACGACGGTTTTATATCTGTCTGGGAAATACCAAATAGCCGCATGATGTTAAAAACTTTTCAAATTTTGCTTAACTAATGAAAAAGTATCAAACTTTCAAAAGCAGCTCCGTGTGGTTTGTTTTAATTTAGGGTGAGGCTATCTTCAGCGAGTTCGTGCAAAGCAGTGCGTAACCGGACTTTGGCGCTATTCCAACGTTTTTTTAATTTGCATTTTAGAAAAACACGGGGAGTGAGACAGAACAAGTAAGCGACCCTCATATTCTCTTTCTCTCGCTCGCCCCATGCATCTCTCCGCTCCACTCCCCCTCCCCTTCCACTCTCATTCTTTGTTGAAATAAAGTGATACAAAATATCAAAACAGGTCTTTCCCGAGTGTTAGGGACAAAATTTCACGTTCCTCTAGTCTCTCTTCCAATTTTTGTTTCATCTGAATAAAGCGGAATGACATAAATCAAACATTAAACACTAACTTCAGACATTTGTTTACCTATATGGAGTTAGAAATTGTGAAATCGCCATTTTAAGTGTGGTCATCTCAGAGTGTGCCTGTGTTCTCGGGCAGTTTCCCAGAAGGGTAATTTGCAGGGATTTGCAATACCACATTATGATTTTATTGGTAATGACCATGATATTGTAACCGTTTTTCGCCGAGTGGGGATTTGGGGGAGACATATAAAAGAACACTGCACACCATCTTATGGTTTCTCTCTATATATATAACTGTTTTATTCCTTCTTTCTCTCATGGTGAGTACTATGTGCAGCGGCCTTTCTATAGCGCTGTTATTAGGGATTCTGGTATGTTTAAGGTCTTTCAGCAAAGTAGCCCAAGCCGGTTCCTTTGGCAGATGTAACCTCTCCTAAACGTTCTGCCCACCGCAAAGCTGGGCTTTAGGATAGGGCGAAGATATGCCCCGCGCTACACCGCATGATGGGCTCAGGCTAGTATAAAGGATATAGATGGAGAGATATAAAGAGTGAAGCGGTAATACATATCTCTCATAGGAGAGGTTTCTCAGGCATAAAAACCTTAATACCCACCGCAAAGCTGAGTCTTAGGTTAAGGCAGCGATATGCCCCGCGCATACCGAAGGCTCGCCCGGTTAACAAGGTATTACGAGGGAGAGATATACAGAGAGTGAAGCGGTAACTACATATCCCTTAGGATAGGAACATCGGAGGTTTCTGCCAAAGTCGCCGCACTGGGCCACGAGGCCCACATCAACTCCCCGATTAAAGATTCGAGCCTATATTTATACCATTTTTGAATAGTGACGTCACGGAGGTTAAGATGCTGAATCAGGGTTTTTAGACTTTCGTTACGTATACCAATCCACGTGACATCACATGTTTGCTGATTTAGCAAAACAAAATGAGGAAGGGGCTTTGGCCTCCAACCCTCACACGCACAAGGTCTCATGGCGGATCCAGGTTTCTCAATAGAGGGGGGGGCTCCAAATTTTTCAGGCTCGCTGCGCCTCGGTGCGTCCGCTGGGTGCCCACAAGCTACATCTACACGGCCCGACGCCCTGTATCGTCATTCTTAGATCGCAGGGCGCCCTGGTGCGCTAAAAAGTCCTTTTTTATAATTACCGTGCGCCCGCGCAACTGCGGCACCCGGCGCCCTGTGCTTCTGTAAAAAATAGAGGGGGCGCGCGTCAGGGGCGCCCCCCTCTAAATCCCCCCTGGTACTTCTACCAGTACGGGTCATTGGCCGGAGCCAAGGACGCACCGAGGTCCAAGCAGCAGACTTGTAAGAAACCCTACTGTTTGCACTACACAACAACCCCTTTGTTAATTAGATTCATTAAGTATCTTCTCGTTGTATTAATTGCCGGGGCATTACAATATAATAAACTTATAAAATTCTGCTATAGTCTCCTTTGGGGTTCTTATGAAATCGGACAAGCAACCCATTCTGCTATAGTCTCCTTTGGGGTTCACATGAAATCGGACAAGCAACCCAAGGAAAATAATTGTCCTCCCATTTTTACACGGTTTGCATTGTCTTTTAAAGTTTCCTTTTCTTTCTTGGCGTCAAGCTCTCGGATATGGGAAATGTTTTCATTCTTTTTAAGCATCGCGTATTGCTATTATACCCACTTCACATAGCAATCGTGAGATACCGGTATAACTGTCATGTCCATAGTGCATTAGTGTCCACTGTAAAACGGGCCTCGACCTTTTTTGCCAGTGTTGCTAACAAAAATTTCGCCTACCGCGGCAAAGGACCGCGCCAAGGCGCGGCAAATGGCCAAAAAGTAGCCCAAATTTTTTCATTTCGTTAAGCGGCGTGTGAGGGCGCTATTTTTACGAAAAATGCCCATTTTTAGGCAATTTTGAACTATTTTTTTATTTATTTTTTATTATTTTTAGGTGAGGCCGCTATTTTTTTTTTGGCCTACGTGCCAAGAACAGCAAGCTTGGCTGTTCATGGACAAGGGTCAAAGGTGGAGGATCCGCACTGATGGAATCGGGAAAGAGGCCCCCAGTAATGTCACAAAGATTAATAGTATTCGGTTTCCAAAGAGAAAGAGACTTAGTCCCAAGTAAGGGCAGTAGTGGCATTATGGTAGTGTATGTGTCTAGAAGCAGTTTCTCTTACAACTCGAAAGAAAGAAATTCTGTATAAGTAGGAGGTAGTTTTTTTCCCTCCTATACAGGGTGATGTACCCAGGTAATATATTTGCATTGTTTCAGTAAGTTTTGAACACTGGTATATGAACCAAGAAAGTGTTGTCGGGTTCACAGTGTTTGAACATGAGGTAAATCGGTCCTTACTTTCAACCCCCCCGTTTAACTAGAAACCAGATAAGGTTTTCTCCCAGCTTTAAAAGTTTTTTACGGAATAAAGCAATAGCATGTCAGACATTTAGTGTCAATTTATAAACAGAGAATTTTCCAAGTTAAGAACATTCTCCTCTCTCTCTCACTCCAAGCGATCAGATAATTCATAGCGAGTCCGGCTTGATGCAGGGTAACCGTCCTGTGCCCCTCAATTTATTTCGTTTTAGCTTTTGCCCACCCAAACCACATCATTGTGACTGGAATCCATTCATAAGTTTGAATCGTATGTAAAATATTCCTCCCACTTCACAGGGCACATCCAATTCACTGTATTAATGACATGCTATGGGTGAGCGATTACCCACACACTGTGACATAGGCCTTCATTAGGCGAGTAGGCCTGTTTTTTACACATGTTGGAATCTTTGTTATAAATGGGGCGTTTCGGATCTTTTTCATCACCGTATGTCCAACCCAAATTACAACCACCTTATATAGAATAAGATTATCTTGGTTGTCATCTTCTTTCTACGAAGAGATAGGTCTACCGGTTTTTTTTTGTCCATGCGGGGCCCTCTTGACTCTGCCAGAAATCACTGGTGATTTTGCGCATAGGTTAGCATATACCATACAAAATACCCTCTTTATAATTAACAATTTTCGGATTTTCTGATGTTCCCCTCATCATAAAATCCCATATGTTCTTGATGATATATATTCTAACAATTAGAGCTTCTACAGAAAATCCCTTGTGCACTTTTCTCGTAACGACGTGAGTTTTCTCATGTCCCATACTTAAGCACGAGTACGTGTAACAGGTCATATGCCTATTGAATGCACTATTGCGCAGTGAATAGGGAAATGTACAATAACTGCAAGATGTGTTCAGGCACTGCAACATAAGAATCACCACAGATAACCGGTATACTGTCATGTTTCAGTCACGCACCTAGAACTCACAGATTACCGGTATGACTTGTCATGTTTCAGGCCTTCACATAGAAATCGCAGATACCGGTATACCTGTCCTGTTCAAGCACGTTGCACATAGAAATCGCATATACCTGTATAACTGTAATGTTTCATCAGTCGGCCTTCACATAGAAATCGCAGATATTGGTATAACGGTCATATTCAGCAGTGCACTTCACATAGAAAAATCGTCGCGATTCCGGTACAACTGTCGAATTTCAGGCACTTCACATAGAAATCACAGATACCGGTATAAACGTAATGTTTCAGGACTTCCACAGAGAAATCAACAGAGAAACCGTATAACTGTAATGTTTCAGGCACTTCACATAATCGCAGAATAATTGGATAACGTCAGGTTTCAGGCACTTCAATGAAATCGCAGCTACCGGTATAACGGTCATGTTTCAGGCACTTCAATAGAAATCACAGATACCGGTATAATGTATGTTTCAGGCACTTCACAAAGAAATCACAGATACCGTAAACTGTCATGTTTCAGGACGTCAAATGAAATCACAGATACGGTATAAACTGTCATGTCAGGCACTTCAATAGAACTCCCAGATACCGGTATAACTGTCATGTTCAGGCATTTCACATAGAAAATCACCGATACGGTATAACTGAATGTTCAAGGAATTCACATAGAATCCCCGATAACAACACAATAACAATAACAACATCACAGCCACAAATGGGATCCAGAAAGTCTGTGTTACTGAGAAAAATCGTCAGTACTAAAACAATATCAGCAAGGCACTTGAATGAAATTTGAAAAAGGTACAGGAGGTCCCAAAAAAAAATATACAATCAAAGATTATTTTTTTTGGGCAAAAAATCAGTCATCACCAACTGGAGTTTTACTGATTTCTTTTAGGAGTGTTCCAGTTCATGAGATTTTAGTTGGTGAATTTAGGGGTCTTGTTAGGAGTCTGGATAATACGAGACAGTTGAAAAACCGTTGGCCAGTTTCGGCTATCCTTATATCAACAAGTTGCCATTGAAAATCACCTTCAAGACATTCTTATGAAAATTAAAATTAAAAAGTAGGTATAAAGTGCTGCTTCTGTGATATAACATCATTTATAAACTTTATAATGTCGCAATGCTAATAAAGTCATGTAGCATTGGGAAATTCAATTCCCAAACAGTCTGTTGTCTCAGCGTTACTCCCAGGTTTCAGCTAGAAGGTAGGACATAAAAAACACCCTTTGGATGAAAAGAAACTGAGACCTTTGAACACCAACCATCCCTTTCCTTAATTGCTCTTTGTGGAACACTGCCTTCTTCATTATGTCCTCCTGGCATCTTGGAGGCAGTGGGGGAATAAGGGAAAGGGTAAATTGTCCTCCAAATTAGAGCGTTGTACACACCATATGTCCCTCAGCAGACTTGTAGAATGTTACATTAGTTCAGCAGTGAAAGTCCCCAAATTTCCAAGAATTTCATGATTCATTGTCCCCCTGAGAGTGAGTCCTCATTTCACCAACCACAAATAAATTTTCTGGTGCTTTTCCTGAAAAATAATATATTGAGTAGTTCGATGATGATAATAAATTCACTCTGATCTGTACAAAATTATTTGTTTGAAAACGGTTTATTCACACAATGATGCTACAAGCTTGAACCTTAGTTTCTTGAACATTCAGTGCAAAACTGGCCCAAGTGGTATTTTACTTCTTTCTTGTGTTCAACTGACAATATCTCGCTTGGGTCCAATCAAAATGGATGGAATAAAAGCGAGGGATTAGCTTAGGATTTTCTAACAAAATAAAGTCAAAATATCTAACAGTTATTGGACAGTCTGTAGAACGCCCCCCCCCCACCCCACATCGTGAACCCATTACTCAGAAAACACGCTACTCAGGAAAATTCTGACAAATTGGACCCTTCTTGGGTACCTCTTGTGTAGGGCATGTGTGGTCCAGTGGATTGAGCGCTCGTCCAGCAATCCAAAGGTCGTGGGTTCGAGTCCCACTGCGGCAAGTGTTGTGACCTTGAGTTAAGGCACTTGACCTTATTTACTCCTCTCCACCCAGGTGTATAAATTTGGGTACCAGCATATTCAATGCGGGGAAAGAACAGACTCGCTGTGGGGAGGAGTGGCGAAACCCCCACAGGAACATAAAGAGGAGGAGTCTGGCCCAAACGCTAAGGAAGAGAGATGGGCACTCCGGCGCACGAGCTTGATCGGCACAGAGAGAGACTTGCCTCGTCCTGGTAAAAAAGAAGGGTACCCTAAGGGTACATCTTACCTGGCAAAAAGAGGGTACCCTAAGGTACCTCGTACCTGGAAAAAAAAAAGAGGGTACCGCTACTAGAAAGTGAAAAGGGCCAGCAACGTGAAAAAGGCCAGAAGTAAGTAAAGTCCGCCCGCTCCGTTGTATCGACCACCAGCCCGGAATCTTTACACACATAGTTCAACAGCTTTATTCCGTTGTCGTCTCTGGAGCGGGTGTAGAAGTAATTAGACTCCGCCGTACTTATAGTCCGGCTACAACGTTAAAGAAAGAGCACTCAATTCAGTTGATCTTCACGCAACATTAGTTTCACTGCTTTATTCAGTTTGTCTATGGAGCCCCGGATATGGCTCCCGCCGGGATATATCCGTTTTACACCGGGAGTGAATGTGGA
>JAMKCH010014803.1:0-24931 GCA_023653785.1 Ophioderma brevispina | reverse complement strand
ATGTCAATAGCAAACATTATTTAGCCAAACTAGATTGAAACATGTTGTTTGTATTAATATAAGTCAACAGACACTAAAAAATCAAGTTCACCTTCAAGTGATTCTACTCAAAAAATGCATCTTGTACACTATGAACCCAACCAACATGCTAAGAAACACTGTTTTTAAACATTTTTAATTTCATTATAGATAAATAAAGTTAACAATGAAAAAAAAAAAACTTTTTCCTGATTTTTTTCACAAGTAGGGTGGGTATTCTTTTGCCACAATAAAAAACGAATAAAAAAAACTGTTTCCTGATTTCCAAAATTTAGGGTCGGTTTTGCCTTATGACAACAGAAACATCATGGTGGGCTTTTTAAAATGCATAACTAAAATAAAACAAAAAATAAAAAAAAGTAAATAAAAAAATAAAAAAATAAATAAATTAATAAATCAAAGATAAATAATTAAACAAATAATTGTTCAGTTTAATATGCTTTAGGCCTAATTATATTCAGGCAATATCGCGCCTAATCAAAAGCTGAACACAACCTTGGCATCCCCCCCCCCGTATTTTATAGAGGGCGTCCGAAAACTGGGAAATGCGCAGAAAATTCCTTGCAGTGTTCGGACAGTTCATGCAGTTGGCTGCAGCGGTAGAAAACAGACAAGGGACCCTGCAGCAAAAAAATACATAGGTACATGAACACATAAAGGTAAAAAATTTAGATTTTTGTGAATTGTGCCACAAAATGCACGACATCCCGAAAGTGATCACGCCGTATTACTCTATTCGTAGTAACAGGTTTTTTTATTAAAAAGGGGGCCGACATCGCCACACTATCCTCGCTGTTGCGAAGACAACAACAACATATGAAGGTTTACAAGGTAGTCATTAAATGCAGTATGTATTCGGTCTTTAATTTGATGGATTATAATGTAGGTGTTGAATTTAGAAATGAAAACAATGGCTCCAAACACACATCTGTCCGAAACTGGCAGTGTACGATAATTGTACGATACCCGACGTGTTGTATCATATGGCCTTAATTTTTCTTTGATTTTGGGGCCTTTATTACGATAATTGCTGTATGTCGACGGGTGCACCAGCGGCGACCGTACCGACAGGTGAGAAATCAGAACAGAAGTAGCTTTATCAAGTTCACAGACAACGTACCGACAAAGAAGATCTTGGAGTGTGCGGTGTGGTTAGCCCACGTGTGAGCTATGTTTACAACTTGTTACTCTGACGTCCTTAACGGGGTCAAATCCAATCCAATCATCTTGATCGCGTTTCGCCGAAAACAGGAGAAGGCCCTGTCAGTAAGGTATGTTTATTCCTTGAAAATTTAACAAACTTTTCCTTCCTTCCCTTTTCCCGATGTTCACTTGTAAAAATCTGTGTTGCGATAGGATCATGATCTGTTGAGGTACGAAATGTTAAGAATTAAGAAATGTGTACTAGCCGTGTCTGGACCTTTAAGTTTCACAAGGTTTTCCAAAGTTGGAAATCTGCACCTTCGGCAGCTTCAAGGGTGACTTTCCCCGTTTTGGAAATCTTTTGGCCTTACTTTAACGTTACTTGCCCCAGTGACATGGGGCCTTTTTTAATAAGGCGGGCGAAAAAAAGAAACCCGTTTTAAGGGCCCGACCGCCCCTGATTTTTCGTTTTTGAAGATTTTTTTTAGTTTTGCCGAAATCCGTGTAAAATCAAGTCGTTTTTAGTTCTATAATAGGCCCAACATTTATCCATTTTTTGCTATTTTTAAAGAAAATTTGTTTGGTTAAACTTTATTTTGCAAAATATAATAACGAGACATAGGGCAAACTGGGCATACGATTTTTTTTTAATCGGTAGGAGTAGCCAAATCCGTTTGGTATACATTTAACTTAAACCCATATATCATTCTTTTCAAAAATTTGACCCTTATAACCTTTGCCCGGGAAGCCTGATCTCTTTCAAACGCTCTAAAAAAAATTTCCCCAAAGAGGGATTAAGTGGATTTTGGATATGTTGCTGTTCTGTGCAAAATCAGTTTTGCTATTTTTTTCCTGATCAAAAAACCAACGACTAATACATAAGTTGGACGTCAAAAAAAGTATAATGTTGCTCGTGATCAAGCCCTATATCAATGATCTACATACTAAATCAGGTTTATCCTGAAGTGCAAATAATAATGTTCAGGGTCCAGGTCGCTTATAGCACTTCTTCTCGTTTTAATAGGAATAGTGTCAAATAACAGCAATAACAGCATAATGAGCTTCTGAGGCAATTTTTTTACACAAAAGTGCGGCCTTAAATACACTGTTATATGTGCATTCAAAATAGTCAAAATGGTCCTACCGAAATTTGCAGGATAACTTAAAAGGGCAAGGATAAGTCTGTAGAATTCTCATGAGTATTTTTTCCCAAATGAAAAATTGGAGAAGAAAAGAAAAGAAAACAACAGTTAGGTAGTCTTCAGATATAATCTCCAATCGATTACGTCTATAAAAATATGGTTTCTATAGGGGTGCTTAGAAATTATGGACAAAACTGGTTTGATCATTTTTAAATCCCAAACATGTTTAGAATTTGAACATAAGAACCAGGTAAATATAATCTAAAGGCTGGCCATACTTTTCTAAACACCTCATTTTAGAGTATGTCTGTACGGAGAAAAATAGATAAAAATACCATTTTGTCCCTTATTAGGTTGTCTTTTGCTCTTATCACTTGTAGGGTATGTAAAATGAGGATGGCCATATTTAACGTTTATGGCCTTCACCCCAAACCACCATCTGTAAAGTTTCGCACTGATATTTCAATCCGTTTTGATGTGAGAGCTAAACGTGATTGTAACCCCTGTAAATGGTCGACCACAAAAATGGGGCAGATTTTCGTTCACAGCGTCCAAACCAATAGTAATCTAAAATTTCACCGGGTAATGAGAAAAAAAAAAAGAGCTTTCTTCACGGTACCAATTTGGCCACTTAGGTAAAATCTGTGGTTTCGGGGACACGAGACTATTAGCGACGCGACGGCCCTTTACAGATACCTAAACATGCAAATAGGCCTATGTAACTTGGTGATGTTTTTTCGATTTTTAGATTTAGGAATATGTTGGAAATTAGGCTTAACTGGGGCTCTTAGTAACACTCTCGAGATGCACACTAAAATATGGATAAGGGCGTACATATCCGTACGGTACCTTCCCTGTGTCTGTTCCCCCATCCCCCCCCCACCCCGGGCTCACACAATCCCACCAAGGTTAAAAAAAAATTATAAAGTAGGTTTTAAAATTAACAAATTGTTTAATCTAACAAATATAAAGATTTATATGAATATTTAGTTACGGATATAATAAACACGACTATATTAAACCAAATAACTGCATTCATCGGGATAACCCCACCCAACAGCTGTTTTGCACTGGCAACACGTACGCTGATTTGTTTCCCGACCGCATACCACATTTTACGCTTTCTGAATGTTTTTTAGCGTTGCATTTGTGCGTAGGGCCGTACTTGCTTACTCAGTAGCACGGCGAGTTCGAACCAAAAACAAATGACTGGCTTCGCTTGCGTACATTAAATGCGCGGAGAGCTCCCTTCTAGCGCCTGAGGCGCTATAGGATTCTGTGTCGAAGTATGAAGTGCGACGCGCGCGTATACATTGAGCGACTTTCATCGCGCGCGTATGTAAAGCACAGGGGCGCACTGCAATCAAAGGCGTGCACAGGTGTAAGCACCGCGTCGGCCACTCATTACTTCGACGAACGAAACAAATCAATGAGAAAAATGAAAACTTTTTACAAACAAATTTTTCTTTAAAAATAGCCAAAATTGATAAATTCGGCCTAAAACCAGGATCTACTGTTTTACATGATTTTGGAAAAAAACTTAAAAAAAAAATCTGCAAACATGAAATCTCAGGGTAGAGCCTGGTCGGGCCCCTTACAAAACAGTTTTTTGTTTTTTTTCATCGCCTAGAAGGAGATTTTGTTTAGCATACGAATTTCTCTCAACTTGCACTGGATCGAATGGTACACTACCTACCGGAACGTTCGGAAGGGTGGTATATTGGGCACGGTGTTGTTTGAGAAGTATTGTAGACGTAAACCATTGTCCGGCCGTGCCGTACTCTTAGTCCGGAAACAATGGTGAACAATAGGGCCAATCGATTCAGTTGACTCTGTACATTATTTTCACGCTTTATTCGTTATTCGTTATGGAAGCCCCGGGACTATGCCCCCCACGGACTATTCTGCTTTCACACCGGTGTAAAGAAAAGAAACTGAGTGTCCCCAGATGAGAGCAAGTGTCCTAGCTACCATAGCAACATGTACGGAATAAAAACCAGACCTTGTAGACGAGGCCATTTGGGTACAGTGCGAAATCAATGATGCATACAGACTCAATGGAGAACACAATAGACAGATGCGTGTTAGGGATCACTAGTCACACGGACACTGCGTATATGACACCGGGTGAAAGCAGATATCAGGGGGGATATGGCTATTCTCCAAAAAGTGAAGCCACTCAATTTGAAAAATCTGAAAAACAAAATGTGCGCAAAAAAATGTATTTATCATACAGTTTTTTATTAGCTAACATATAATACATCATGGAACAACAAAAGTTATGAAACACCACTGTTCCATTTTTTACTTTGAACCTTCAAATTAAGCTGTTTTTTCTGTTTTTGGGCCTTGTATATTACGTTATCCGAATGCATCTCGGATAAAATTTTGATTTTTAAAGAAGTGTGAACACTTGAATTCAGAATTCGCACTTCTTAATGGTGCGAGACATTATCAGGAATGCTTGTTAGTGAAGCAATAACTGGGATGATACAAATTGTACTTTAAACGCAGTCCTTTCCCTACGTCTATTTTGTATTTTGTATCGATATATGAAAGTTTTCAAACAGACAAGATCTTTTTTTTTCAATAGGATTAGTATCTTGTTTATTCTTAGGGCTTAAATTTATTTGCCTTTGATAAGCATATTGTAAAACCCTCTTTAAAATTCAATAAAGAACACTTGCAGGATAGTACGATGTAAATCTTTTTCAATAGCCTTCGTTTTCACGTTGTTGGTATGGATAACGTAATGTATACCAGAGCATAAGCAGTCGTGTAAATAAACGTAATTTTGTTAAATCCACTTTCAACATGCTTAAATAACAAGTGAATACTTAAATAGGTTGTTTTTACTAAACAATGGACAAAATGTAGCTTCCATTTTTCGAATTAGGTTATTTTGTTCTTTTATAAAACAACATCGTAGGCCTATATCGCTAAATTAATACTTTCAAAAGCTACGGAGTTCACACCGCAGTAAGTTCTGTAAGGTCTCCAATGGGTTTAGGCAATCCCCGCTCCCCCCCTTCTATTTCCCCCCTACTCACCACCCCACTCTTTCCTTTGCTATCCCCCTGACTATCTCACCCTCTTATCACTCCCCCGCATCCTTACCTCATTCTCCTCTATCTTATCCGGCCTTGAACTCCTCCCCCATTCTTTCTCTCCTCCCACTTTTCCTTATACCCAATCCGTTTTCATATTTGTTATCACTTTATTTTCATTTGAAACGCTATTATCTCCCACAGAGCAGCGGATCCATTTTTCTTTCCTGGTTTGGCTTGTGGCTTCTTGCAGAATAGAATCACGGCCATATTCCCTTCTTTTCTGTGCCTCGGGGTTGGTAAATTCAGCTCTAGTATTAATATTTCTGGACGCGTTAGCTTCGTGAGTAAGGGGTGAGTCTTCCATCCGAAAGTTAGTTTCTGTTTCATTTTAAGATACCGCTAAAAAAATAAGAATTAATAAATGATTTTTACGATGTAATAGGTTCAGATTATAACATATCATAAGTTTGCAACAGTGCTATTTTAAACAGCGACACTGAGGTCTATAGGCCTATATTCTTTTCCCTTGGCCTAATATATTAGTCGCGGAAGGAAGTCAGACTTAAAACCTTCTCTGTTCGTAAGTCACACAAATTCTAGAATAACCATGACCTGAAAGACGTGTGAACAAAAGATTGTAACAAAACAGATATTAAAGAGGCCCTACAAACACTTTGCGTATATTACGTTATCTCACGCACGAGCCACTAATGTGAAAAATAAACACCTACAAGACACACCTAATATGCATGGTACATAGCCCCCGTGCACACTGCATGGCATACGGCTGTGGCTGTACTTACAAGGAACATTTAGAATTCCCTATTTATATTACCACAAAGTGCACAAACCAGAATGTGTACCCTGCAGTGTGCATATTATTACGCAAAACTATTTCGGTAAAACGGTTTTCAAAGAAAGTGACTAAATTACCTGATTTGGTGTTTTTTGCAACAATTTAAACATACTTCTGAGGAGCATGCCAGAAGCGTAAGAATTACCTGCGACGTAATAGAGGATTCATGTATTTTTCGTCTTCGTTTTGGGATAACGTAATATACGTAACGTAATATAACATTTTGATGCAGTGCAGTGTCTAATACTTGGGCGAGTTCATGTAATCCTAATTATTTCGGCTAATCAGGTCAGGGTATGTGTGTCATAGCCCAATATATCCTTTAGTAGTCTAGACTCTCACATAATTAGTTATTTGCCTATAACGTAATATACATGTTAAAAACGGACGCATTTAATGTTGACTATATAATTTTATCGAGGCCAAATGTGGCAACAAGGCATTTTGATGTTAGAAATACCAATGTTATACATATTTTTGCCTTTGAGCTATGCAAAGGGTATTATCATTGCAGTTACATTTTTAAAAATGAGTGGAATATCACTGATAAATAATATACAATGATTCGCGGAATCCATATATTGGTTCTTGTCTACCCAAGAAATGTTCTGAAGATTGATTTTTTTGTTTTGTGTTTGTTAAAAAAAAAAAAACCTATCTATATCATTGATGCGTTTTAAGAAATAAAAACCACTGGTATGAATAAACATTTGATTATTGAGGTAACTGTAGCATTGAAAATATGTGCACAGGAGCTACGGAACACCATTTTGGCAGGTTTTTTTAGGGGTTTATGGAAGTAAAGTAAAATGACCGCGATCAGGATATTTAAAGTCTAGAAACACCTATATATGTCCGTGTAGATATCGCAAAGTACTAAAAAGAACATTAACACAAGGTTACTTATTTAAGCAAAATTGCAAACAATTGTGGATATCAAAAATGAATAACTCTACTGGCTTTACTTTTTTGAGAATGGCCCATAGCCGGTGGGAAGCATAATCCGGGGGCGCTCCATAGGACGATACGGAAATATAAAAGCGCTATGTTGCCGTAAAGAGTCAACTGAATCGATTGCCCTATTGTTCACCATTGTTCCCGGACTATGAAGTACACCGGACAATGAGTTACTTCTACACCCCGGTATTGGACAAACAAGTACAAAAGAAAACCGCAAAAACCTTGTTTTGAACTGTCGGGCCTAATCCATGCTTTGATTTTAGTCGTGCACGACCAGACCAGAAAATACTAAATCATATCTTAATACATAAACACGCGTATTGCTATTCACTTCATTGGTACGCATTCAAAATATGCAAAAATCACGGGTTCGAAAAAAAAAAATGGGGGGGCGCTTATTTCTGAAATGCCACACTGGTCGACCAATGTGCGGGGCCACAAGGGTATTCTTTAAAATGTTTCCAAAAGAACTATAATGTTCTTCCGATACTTACAGAAACCATTTTAATTTCTCTTTCGAACCATTTGGTTAAATTTTAGAAACTTAAACTGGTGAAAAACTAAAAATAATAATTCAGCTCTAAGGCGGATGAGCTCTCTAGATAGGGCCAACGACCAATAAGGAGCGTGACGAGCTCTCTTGAAGGGGCCAACGACCCATCCAGCATAAACATCATGATAGTGTGGCCCGGTGAGGGGAAACCATCTTTAGCCAAGGAAACCACACATATGACAGGACACAGTTTACAAAGACAATGCAGCTTGGACGTCGCCTGCCATAAACAAGGTCCGCGCGGGGACGACTTTGGGCCGAGGGACCTTTGTGAAAAGTGGGCTACTCGGCTACTCAAGAACAAAGTGATCTGTATATCTGCCACCTCAATGCTAAGTGAACACTGCGTACTGACCACCTGAGGTGGTAGGAGGTAGACTTACGAGATGTCGTACCAATATAACTATGATATTGTTAGCTCTACAGGAAAATCGTATGTACATAAAGGTGGAACAGAGATTCAGTATGAAAACAAACTATAATAACTACTAGTAACATAATGACAGTACAGGAAGCAGTAAGAGGAGGGCCCATCTCTTGAGGGGTAAACATGTGGGATTGCTCTGACAAAGTTTCAGAAGGTAGTTCTAGAATTATTAGAGCTGGACTTTACTGGAAAAACCAGCACCAACGTTAGAGCAGCTTACTCTCCACCTCTCCCAGGTGGAACTGCTGCGGAAAGGAGTGAAAAGCAAAAAGAGGTCCGATCATTACTATCAAAACCTTGAGGATACAATCAGAAGGGTACCACCTCACAACCTTCTCATTGTACTTGGAGACATGAACGCTCGGATGGGAACTGACATTGTGAAAGTACAGCTTTTTACAGCAAGGGAACAAACTACAATGGTCAGATGCTGTTTGATCTGATGTGAACTGAGGCCCTATAGACCTTGCCATTGGAAGCCAGGAGACGATCTTCAAGCTAGTATGGTGTAGATGTAGCAATACAGGAACAGATTTGTAATGTTTACAACTGAGAGTAAAGATGACATCTCTTCTCAATATGACTTTTGGTGACAGGTAACACCGAAACAGCTGCTAAGCTTTTAACAAAGAGGAGAAGAGACAGGAAGAGACAGGAGATTCTTGCAAGCTGAGGATAACAGACAGAGCTCTGCAGCAGACATGAGCTACAGATGGCCTCAGAAGAGCACATTTCCCTCTGCAATCACAGACAAGTCAAAAAGCTACAGTCAGCAAAGGTGAACTTCGACAGAGCATATCTTGAAGCCAACCAAGGACTATCTTCAAAGGAAAAAATGGATGAAATCAAACACAGAGAGCAAGGTATACACTTTCTAATAAACAGGAATACCATAATAACATCCCCAGGTTAGCAAAAGCGGCCAAGGAGGGGCAACGTGAAGGGCACAATTCTCATCAGGAAAGACTGGACAACGGGTACCCCAAGCCTCAAAAATTCTTGGGAATCCCCTCAGTGGTTACCGATGTAAATGAGAAAGAGGAAGATTTTAAGCAAGTCTTTGAGGAGCTTCCAATTCGTACTGATTAGCTTTGATGAAGGGAACTGACGAAAGGCCCATTGATCGCTTAAAATGAGAAAGAGCTGTGGCGGCAGATGAAATTTCCTGGCGAACGTCACTTAAAATACTGTAACATCCCAATGGACATAATCCTCCACTTCCTGCAATAACTTGCGTTCAAACAGGCCAAAGACCAGAGCTCTGGCGGACTATACCAACATAACCCCTAATACCAAAAAATCTGGCGACTATCTAGCAAGCCAGAAAAACTATAGAGGGAATCAGCTTAACATCCATCATCCGCAGACCTACAATCGAATGATATTAAATCGCTATCAGAGACCATATTGATTCACTTCTAAGGTTCAACCAAAATGACTCAGACAAGGAAGAGGGGAACTGTATTGGTCAAATTCTGACTCTTCGCCGCCTCTAGAAGGTGTTCACAGCCCGAAACTACCAGTATATTCTTGACCTTTCGGTGACTTCCGAAAGCTTTTGACAGCATCCATCGAGTCAAAAGGTGCAAGATATGGCATCCTATGGCATCCCTATTCATCATATGTTCTAGACACCACCGCCATACCTGAAGACAAGGCTAAAGATCTTGGATTTACCATCATACCAAGGCAGTTAGGAGATTGAAAAGCAAACCATTAAAAGACCAGGATTTGCAGAGTGACTAGGCACTGCTATCTGATACAGTGGATCAAGCTCGGAAATCTGTTGGCCTGGATAAGACAAGCAGCAAAGATTGGGCTTAGATTAAGACAAAAAAACAAACCCAGGATATGAGTTTCAATCAGGTATCTGATGCACCAATCTGTACCCTGAATGGCAAGCAACTTCAACAAGTCAATGACTTTAAATATCTTGGTGCGTGGATGGCATCGACAAGCCAGGACATTCATGTCAGAAGGGGACTTGCTGGAAATCATCCAAGTGCAAAAGGGGGGGGGGAAAATTTTTTCTGGAAATTGATTACCTCGTGGACATCTCAAAGTAAATATCCAAACCAGTACTTCTTATGGTTCAGAAACCATGGACTTTGACAAAACAACTGGAAAGAAGGTTGGATGGATGCTACACCAGATATTAGAGCTGCAACTAAAATAAAGTTGGATGGACAAGTTACAAAACATGGAGCTGTAGGCGATATTGGCAAAAGTTCCCTCTAAAATAAGACTCGACAGATTGGCTGCGGCGGCCATTTTATCGTTCACAAAGAAGATGGCAGCAAGCAGATTCTGCTTTGGTGAACCCAGGACAGGATCGTCGGTGCACGAAACAAAACTACGCCAGGTCTTCTTGAGGACGCCGGCTTTAGAGAACACATCTGAACTTGCCTGTCTCACGGAGACCGCAAAGCTTGGAAATCTAGCTATGCTGATGTCTGATAATGATGATGATGGTCGACGGGTTCGATGATGATGATGAAATGTAGAAAAATGAATTTTTATTTCTAGAAGGGTTGTAAAAAAAATTAGTATCACTCGCAACTGAGTACCGAATAGCCTGCTATTACCAAATACGTTATCAAACAAAGCATTAAATAGATGGCTTACTTCCCAGTCTTGGTACTATAAGTATTATTGTTGTTGGGAGCTGAGTCAAACGATAAGCTACATTACTTTCTGATGACACATAGACCTATCTTGCCTTCTGGTTAGGCCTAATTTATTTGATGTCCCTGGCGTGTGTGACTGGACTGCAGTTATGGGCCGCGTTGTGTACAAAAAAATGCAAACGCCCACCACAATATCTGTCGCGTAGCAACCGCTTGAAATACGCACGGTAGGCACGGTACGCGCGCCCATGGTGGCCAAGCTGTGCCAGACAGGTGCGGTCAACAAACAAACAAGTCTGTGGTGTGAGTCGGTTCAATTTGAAAAAAAGAAGGCAATCGCGCCACTGAATAGTTATGTCTTGAGTAGCTTTACCTTCTCTTCGGCATAGGTTTCTACGCTACGGGAAAATCTGCGGTAATGCAATCCTGCCGCACGACAGCCGCGCGGCTGCCCCCGTCCAGCCAGCTCCAGGTATATGAATAAAAGGAATAAACCTCAATGTTTACATTTGCTTTATTCCGTAATGAGTAAAAAAAAACTTACCCTCCCACCCCGCATACCCCCATGAGTAGGCCTACTTCTTATATTTTAGGACCTGAATTTTATATTATATATGTCAGAATGGGTAGAGATCCAAGGCTAGGCAGGATAGGTTTTCCGACACATAATATGCTCTGACTTCAAGCAGGAGCGCAACAGAACCCAGAGCAAGACCAGTCCCATTTCGGGAACTTTTTTTTTGTCTTAGTAACAAAATGTTAGCTTAAATTAGTTTTAAAGCCTATACTGCCAAGTTTATTTCAATTTAAGGCCCTACATTTGAGAGACAAAATCAGTTCCGATGCATAAGCTATTTTATTTATTTTTTTTTTTGGAAAAAAATGTGACTGATATTCAACACATTTCAAACACAATGTGCCACTTAATTTACAAGTTTACATAATTAGCAAAAATGTTATTTATCAACGAAAAAACTGCACAGTAGAGATAACAAAATCAGACATTAAGGCCAATTTTGATTTGTGCTGATCAAAATTGTTAAAAAGGCCAATGTAGCCAATTTTATTGCGTGCTTATTATTTCTAATGCGTATTGCCATATATTTGTGCATTTGGATGTTCCTCAAGTTCATATTTAAAGCAAGATATAGAATTTGTTTGAAGAGCGCCCCCAATTTTTCAAAAAATGTGATGATTTTTTACACGGTTGAATTGGTAACGGGCTAGTAAACCATACCTGGTGAATGGTTACTTTAAGCTCGAAAATGCCCGTGTGTCTCACAAAAGGAGGGAATTTTGTAATTAGAATAATTATTTCGGGACCCCGATAATAATTCAAACGGCTGCTGGAAACGGCCTCCAATGTGAAATGGCCGGGAAAGGAAATAGCGCCATTGTACGTGTATACGCTCATCCATAGTTGTTTTATTGTTTGTTCTGGAAAAATCAAGTTAGAGGTTATTTTCGTGAGGTGGCACATTTCATCATGGACGGCCATAAACGTATCATTTCCAGCTTGCCATAAGTCAATCTGGACCCAAATTCTAATTACCAGAACATGTTATGATAAATACGCATTCTTAGCATTTTGTTCGCAGATATAGTTTCCTTGACAATCACAACGTAACTGTGCCAAATATCAAATTTTGAAAAAGGGGGCCGCTCTTCAAAAAAGTGCCAATGATTGCTTAATGCCTGCCATGATACAGCAGTGCATTCGATGTGTTTGTGTTGGAAAATCGCTCACCCGACAAACAGAACAGGCACGGCCCACATTTTCACAAAATATGAAATTTCTTCAATTTGCTCTCAAATGATAGTCTAGGCCATTGGAAGAACAGATAATATTTTACACATAAAAATAACATACCCCAAAACAGATAGGGACATTGATATGAGGATAAAGACATCCAGGTAATTTGTAGGCCAACTTTTAAGTTTTCCATAACTTTAATCAACAAATGTGTATATTACATGAATATTTTGACTCGTACTCACTGATATTAAAACCACAAAGGTTATAGACCGGTCAAACAGTGTGCATAGCGTGGGTAGACTGTCCCACAGTCTCGGCTCTGTCTTCGGATTCAGGGCACAGTATAGTAGGTTCAACTGACATAAAATCAAACTTATTTACAACAGTCGCACTCACCAACACGATGCATCTAATGTATATACAAAAATCAACAACTAAAATTCTAAAAAAAATCAGATCACTGGGCCCTCCCTGGACCCGTGGACATCGGTCCTTTTAATACTGCGCTGACACCTTTTTTACCCCAATGGCCGCCCATACGCCCTTATACGAACCAACTTGTACTTGTCCAAGGATTGACAAATACCACGCGTGTGGATTTGGTGACTCAGAGAGATTGTAGTTGCGAGTTACCAGTCGTTGTACCACAGACCTGAGAGGGTCGAAGCGTGGGAACATGCATCCGGGGGGGGCTTTGGGCGTGATCATTGTGTAAAACGCGCATTGGTTGGTGATAGATTCCCGCCTCTCTGGAGCACCAAACTTCTGTAGTTTGTTATGTCAAATTATGGCAAAAAGTCAATATAGGCAAAATAGGACCAAGTATCAGGTCCATGTAAAGTCAACCAAAATTAGCAAACAGTCAAATAAAATGGTATGACAAGTAGACCAATCAGTTATGCATCATTTTCGTCGTCGTCTGCTGAAGTCGCGTCGCCGGCGACGATAAATGACAAAATCGTTCCGTTTAACCATAAGGAAGCTGATTTGGTCTTAATCATTTCGGGGAGGGCTTTTGTATCCTAAAAGCCCTTACAAACCATGCAAAAATATCGATTTGGAATTTTGAGGGTCGCACTATTTTCAAATGTGCCAGTGTCTTTTAAAGTGTCAAATCCCATTGGCATGGGTGACCGTGAGAAGGAAGCAGGAGCCTTTATTAATCCGTCATATACCTGGCGTGCGTGGGCGCATTGTATGAGATTTGCAAAGCAAATACAAAAAGAGGATCTTCCATGAAACAACGCAATTCACCAACTTCAGAGTTGAGAAATCGGAGTTTATCTGCTTGCACCATTTTTGGGGGACACCCTAGCTGTATAATGTGTATTTCCTGTTGTAACCTTCCCATACGAACATTTTGATATCAATCTGAAACCTATCGGATCAATATAAATGTTTATGCCTCCACATAGTTGTCCCGAAAATACAAATACATATTATTTGTATAAAAAGCTGAAACCGTCTAAGCATTTTTTCCCCGTATGCAATTAATAAATCTGTGGTCATTTTATGGGATATAAATGGCATATAAGCAGTGTTTTTATTGAGGGTATGAGGTTCTATTCAAAGTTCTGATGCTACCTTAGGCCGTCATTAGTTAAAACAAACGGTCAATCATTTTGGCCATACTACATTAAATCGTTTGCAAAATTCGTGTAGAATTATTGCCTATGTCCCGCTAGCTTTAGCAATGGTCAGCTTCACTTCGGCCTAAAACAATGAAGCGAAATCTTTGATACTTCTCGCCCCGGACTATGGCTCCCTGCGGACTAACTCCTTTTTAACACAACCCGAATTAATTATGATATTGTTCATCTACAAATATATACCCTGACCCCTACCCACACTACGGCTCTTTGGTATATGCCCAATCAACTGGCATAAAAGTCGAACCTCCCTTGATAACATCTATACCTCTACTACAAAGTAATTACTTGACGGCAAGGTTAGTTTAATTCAATGCAATTGACAAAAGGCATATTCAAAATTGATAGCCCTCATTAACTACCGTGGTGAAACGAATGAAGAGATGTTTTATAGTTTTTTATGGAATAAGAATTACTCAAATGTTTGCGATTACCAGATGTTTCCCTTTGACGAGAAAGTGAACCAATAGTACTTGCCGAATGCGACTCGATTGTTAGTTTAATTCCTATAGAAGCTATGCTAGAGGGGTAAATGTAAGCTAAATGTATTGTTTTTAATAAGAATTTTGAATATAAAGGCAAACACACCAAGTTTTGATGATAAGACGGCATATAATAGCCCAGAGACCTTAGCTTGATTATTTTAAATGGCACTAATCAACATTTAATGGATCCTACTTAAAATAAAACCGAGTTCTACAACATATATATAGGATGTTTTATCAGGATTTTAACATCATTGGTCCATTCCAATATTATCCATCAGCCGCTATGGAAGAATTAAGGCACGTTTGGTAATTCCATCGGTTTTGATCATTGCATATAGCTTCATATAGTGTGGTTCGGTTGTCAATGAAACAGTTGTCCCGTAAGATTTGTGCTAAAACTTGAGTTTCTTTGTGCCTTTTTTCATTCAACAGGGCCAGACTGTCCAGAAAAATGATGAGTGCACATTTCGGACTGATGCCCCTTCTTCAAGGGAGTAAATGTTACTACACAAAAGGGAAAATTTTAAAATCGAGTCAAATTGTGTTTTAATGTAACGTGTTCGTCTCCTTATAATAGTAGAAAGTATATATTTGGCCTAGGATCCGACCTTTGTTAAGCGCCATAAGTCCCTCCTGGTACAGGGTCATCCTGGGGTACAAAAAAAAACAAAACAAGTTTTACCTCATGCCGCAATTTTTTTGGTTGAAAAATTGGTGATAATTGTTTTGTATTGTCGTGCCAGGCATCTACAAATGTATTATTTTACCAGTATGTTGTGGCTTTGGTTTGGCTAATTACATAGCAAAATGAACACGCGGTCTACATGGTCTATGGGGGTCACCAAAACTTTCTCTGGATATCGCATGGTGATATCACCAAATCAGTTGAAATTCATTTTCCTGTTTCAGAATAACACGGAATCATTGACAAACCGCTTTCAACAACATCGAGCATTTACCCCAGGGTGACCCTTGAACCATTATGGGCTATATACCCAATACCAGATTTAACTAAACTTTGAACCTAGGCGAATAGAATAATTTTCTATTCCGTACATGAGACGTGAACGCGTGGTTGTACATTTAAACACAATTTTGACTCGATTTTAAAACTTTTCCCCCTGTACTAACATTCCCCACTTGAAGGGGACAAACAGTCCGAAACTTTGCACCCCATCATTTTTCTGACAGTTTATGCCCTATTGAAATCTAAACAGCAACAAAATCAATTTTAGCATAGACATCCTATGGGAGTACACACCATACAACACTAATGGTGTTTTGAAATTAAGCAACGTACAGTATTCCACGGTACTGAGATATGGATAGAACCTGTGCTTGATATTATACGAATTGTGGTTTTTGGAGGCTCTAATGTTAGTTTTTCATCCTAATTCTGAATCCGATGGCGACAAGCTGTACGACAGAAAACCTTAAACATTTTGTAAAAAACAAATGGCCATCAAAATATTGAGCACAGTTTTAACCACTAAGTAGGACAATATGAATAAAGTTATTTATATCATGGCATTTCCTGACCATTGCTATATACCTGTTTGCAAGGTGTACGGTTTGCTTGTGGGATCTGCAAGGCAAACTGTCTCCTGACCCACCGGAAGAATGGGTCTGCAATTAGTTTCAACTATAAAGTTGGATCTGGAGGGACCATGATACTCATCTTTCCACCAAGATGCCAGTTAGTTTTGAAAATACTTCAGATTTGTTATTATATAATCACCTTTTTTATTCATGATTTGATTTTATGCAGACCATTCTAATCTGTTTTTTGAAACTCCGCGGTTTAAATCTCATTTACCTTTCAATGACCCAGTCCTTTCCAGGTAGCTCAACATATTCTAAGCATTCAGCATTCCGTGACAGCTGGATAAATTGGGTTCTTTCGGCAGAACAAGCAAACACTGTTTAGTAATGATGATTGCGGTGGTTTCCTTTTTTTTCTATGACAGTCAATCAGGAGGTCACGCCAACATGCGTTATTTTCTTTGTACCGAGAATACATACAATCGCTGTTACTTTCAATAGCTTTCGAAACGCCTGGAAAAGTCCGGATTTGAGGGCCAAAATACCTTATTATTAGTATAGAGGCGTATATGCCACATGTCCTAATACACCTTGAAAAAATTCCTAATAAAAATGACTCTTTGTATATCTGGTAGGCCTATATATGATAATGAACAAAAAAAAATTTGTCCCGACCTTCTAGTTGCTGCGTTATTCAGATATTCAGGTCAAAGGTCAACTACCTTTATACGGCCATGATGGGTTATCAACTGATTCAGCCACTTGGCCTAGACGCACAAAGATGGTGTTCCTATAACCCATGTTTTGTTGGGGGTCAATAAACACACAAAACAGTCTTAGAGGCTTACAAATAAAGTCATCATTATCTTTCACCATAGAAAACGCTTTTAATCATTTGTGCTACGTTTTCCCCTCAACATAAATTAGCCAATTCGTCACGTCTGTACAAGTAATCACTAAAACCTTGACCAATAATCTATTAATGAAAACAGCCAAAATAATACTGTAAAAGCAGTGGATATCGATGATACTAATTAACCATTCTTGGACCTCTTTCATTTGGACCACATCGATGCCTCATTAACCACTGTTTTAAAATAATCGCAGCTCTACTACTCTGAACTGCAATCACAGGGCGCATGATTCCCCTTGCTCCACAATGTTTTTTCTCACAAAAATCAAACAAAACCTTCAGACAACCTTCTGAGGTGGAGAATAACAAATCGAGGGAGGATCGTAATAGTAGAGGCTTATTGTGACACATGTCCTATGTAACCTAGAACAATTCTAATACAAGGACTTTTTGTATATTTTTGGTAGGCCTATTATTGAATAATTATTATGGAAAAATTTGTCCGGCCTTCTAGTTGCTGGTTGGTCAGATATTCAAGGTCAAAGGCAATGTGAGGGTCATAACTGCCTTCAGCCATTTGGCCTAGAAGCAAGAAAGTTGGTGTCAATAAATAACAAATAATGTATAAAATGGTTTAGGTACTAAGTGCTCTGGTGGTTTTGTAGCAGTAGATGTCCAGAGCTAAAACTCTCAGGATCAATAATTGAAGGGACAGGAACAATATTTGGTTGCTAACATTATTCTCACTGACGCCGAACCGAAATGCTGAAATGGCCCGCCCCTTTTTTTTTGTTTTTTGTAGGGGGTCACGCCCACTTTTGAGGCAAATTACTACTGACTGTATATACAGAACCGTTGGACCTAGAAGTTGAGGTGAGACCACTAAAATGTGCCACCCGAATGCCACGTTATGGGGGTCAGTAATACATTTTATTTATCCAAAGTCAAAGTTTTTAAACAATAATTTGGTCAAAAACTGATTTCACCATATTGCACACTTTACAATTATGAATGGAATTCAGAAGGTTTTCATGCCCAAAACAGGAAGGGAGTTCACCATTAGATCCCTGGATTTTTGCTCTACAATCTCCGCGGGGAAATTGTTAGGGTAACTAAGGTAGGGTCACAAACATAAATTCATATTCCTTTCCGTTCTTCAAAACGGCCACCCGTAAAATATTTGTCTACCTTGATCCAAATTGGTTTAATATAGGTGACAACCGTGCATTTTTTTAAAGTTCCGTTTTTATAAACAGTCTATTAAATCAATCAGTTATATAGCTAATTATGACGTTTGTTTTGCACAGAACTATTGACCATTTGGATCTCAACTGGATATAATCAGTAGTGTAAGGATACTCCTTTCGTTTTCATTTGGGAGGGGTCAAAATGGCCCATCGTAATGTGGAAAGATATTTTTCCATTTTATAGGGGACCCAATCGCATCAGTTAAATGTTGCCGAAGGTCTTTTAAAAAGTCTAAAAGCAATAACTGCATGCCTGTGACTGAAACAGGCAAAATTTTAAAGATTTCCATGACCCCAAAAGTTGCTCCCCTCCCCCGTGGTCGCATGAAAAGTCGCTTACAATTACCCAAACTGAAAACTTGAGACGACGAGCCATGTAGATAGTAGGGATTGATGATAGATACTTTATTGCATCTTAAAGAAGCCCTCTTAAAGATATCAGAATTATTGGAATTTGCTTTTGTACTTTAGATCTTCAAAATTTGAATTATACATAAAGTGTTCAGACAGACACATTTTTTTTACATTACGGTATCTCTAACTGTACCATGTGACCCGTAGTGCACAGCGACCATGATGGTAGGGGGGAGGGGAGGAAGAAGAATCAACAATTTGCCGTTTCTTTGTTAACTTTTTTTTTTGGCATGAGGGATTATATTATTGTACGAAGGGTGGGGTCATAGGGACGGAGCTCCCGTAAGGTCCTGGGTTTTGCCATTCTTGAGAAGCTAAAAGTTAGTTGTTTCAGAGCCACAAAATTCCCCGTTTTCCTTCTTTTCCGTCTTCCTTTCTCAGGTGTACAGTCTACAGAAATGCACCAGGTTCGGAGCATGGGTGGTGCACTCTGGGACGAACGCTTCGACTGGAGGACCTCTTACCAGGCCCCCTCCTTTGGAAGATGGATCTCTTTCCTTACAAGGCCGATCTAGCGGCTGGGAAACCACAACTGCAGTGGCCATAATGGGCTACCAGCAGGACCAGGCAGTCTCGAGGACAGAGCCAATCGGGAACTTTTGGGAACATGGCCAACCTGGGGAATATCATGATCAAGCATTAATGGCTATCAATACGTGACTCGGTTCCGCTGCCATGGCGTTCCGTTTGACGGCCCGTGGATCAGGTTCCAAGAGTAGGCCCCTAATATGCCACAATCTGTCGATTCATGACTGAAGCGAACAGATCCAAGGGTGGGACGGTCACTATCTAGAAGATAGTGCGGCAAACGGCAAAAGTAGAGCAGGCCAACTCCCATCCGACGGCCTCTGACTTCGAGCTGGTTCTGATTAGGGGAACAGTCCGGGGAGGAATGTCCGCAAACCATTGTCCACTCCCGACACACGGGAGGCGATCAGCCCGATTTGTGTCCCAATCTCGGCACCACCCGATAGCCGAAGATCTCCCTGCATATAGCTATCATACTAATACTAATACTAATAATAACGGAGGCATAGATTAATGGCGCTATAAAAAGCACACAAGCGCCGGACAATTATTATTACGCCGCCTTCAAGAAATCGTCACGATCATTTCACTTCATTTTTAGGTGGGCTGCTCGAAGACATGCCTTACACGCGCACAAGCCTATGAGGTTAGATGTAATATTTCCCTGCAAGCTACCGATTTCGTTGGGTGGGGACGATGGCAATTGAAGGACTAAGTGTCTGTTTGCCCAGCGGACACAAAACGTTGACCATAGTGGGGCTCGAACTCACGATTTTCCCGGTCTATTGATCACGAGTCCTGCACTTTCCGCTAGACCACACGGCGCTCTCCGCTGGGAATGATTCACCCCTCATGTTTATATATGTCACCACCTGTTCAATTGTCGCAGCGGACAAAAATTACTTCCCCTGACAACGGAAGTCAGTGCCGCAATGTCAGAAAGGACGGCGAACAACTCGAGCACGTTTATGTGGTGACGAGTCACGGAGGCTGGTCGGCGGCCTGCCCACGAAGAGGAGGGTGAGTCTGCCTCCAAACTTAAACGCATCCGTCGTTAGGGCGTTTAAACGCCATCCAGTGTCAGTCGTGTTTGATAGGTCACAGGTAGGCTGAAGGGATCCTTGCCTCATATGAGTGGCCATAGTCACCATTTGAACGGTCTGAGGTAAAACATTCGTCTTCCTGGGGGAGGAAGGTGGGGTGTTTACAATGCCAACAAGGTTTCATCCGGCCCGCTAAAACAAATATATTTTAAACTAATGGAGCATTCTAATCTTGTGACCCTCAGTTGCCTTCATTTTAGCGCAAAATAATCTGTCACGCACCTTACCTTGTCGTGGTAGACAAGACTAAGTTTTGGAGGAAGGGGAGGGTTGCCACCTATATTTTTTTTTTACTTCTATCAAAAATATTATGTGCTTTATGCTTATACCTCTGTGTATGTTACAAATCTTGATTTTCCTTTTCATAATCATCCAAAAACATAGCCAAAATCCACATCCTGTTATTTTTAAAATCAAAAATAGAAATTAGCTTATTTGACACAATAGGAGAAATCAAGTTTTCCATTATTATTACTTCATAAAACTTACTACTGAAGTCAATTGGAGGGACTTTGGAATTTTCTTTTGAATCAATGGAAAGAGGAGATTATACCAATCCACTGTACACATATCAAAAGGGTCAGAGGGTCAGAGGATGTGTATCTAAGAAAATCTAAGGAGGTCTTAACCCAAACACCTTTAAAATGGTGAGGGGGCGAAGTTTGAAGTACAATTTAATGCAGATAGTGCATACTATTTGAAAATCAAGGGAAGGGGTCATTTGATCATTTGTCCTATATGTCTGTGTTGTGGGGACCCCAACACCTGGTGGGTATATGGCACCTCATTGCTCTGTAGACCAAATGGTTGAGGAGTTATGGTCCATGATATGCCTTATAGGTCAGTGACCTTGACTGTGGATAGATCTGACCAACGCAGCTGCCAGAAGCGGGACAAAGTTTTTCATAAATAATTCACCATATAGCCCTACAAGAATATCCAAAAAGGTCTTTTATTAGAATTTTTTTCAAGGTTGAATCGCATATAGACTCTACTAATAGAATGTTTTGTTGCGGAATGTAATACATATCTAAGTTGTCTAATTCTAATAGACGGAAAGGGTGTTATGGCGGTTAAAAAATAACGAATTAAAAGCGATGGATTTTACGTTTTGAAAAATTGTGGTGGAAAGAAGGCGATGGTTCAACTGTTACTTCAAAGATAAAACCTGTTCATCGCCTATTTAATTTAATAGCCCTTAAATCCAGATTGATTCGGTCAAAGACTTGCGCTTCTTGCTATAGAACATACATAACACCTTGTCATTAAATCCCAGAACTATTCCCAATTACCCAGTTGTCAATGGCATTTACACACAAGTCATGACACCTTTGAGTTCGTGGGACCAGTACAGCGAAAAGTGCTCTTTACACACTTATAGACAACTTTGACCCCAAAATTTTCAAAGACTTTGGCTATTTTGACACTGTCTGACACACACAAAACAGGTATGGTGAGTTGTATTTCAAATGTATTTATCTAATATTTCATCATATCGTATTTCACAGGAATAACCGGATATGTGTAATTAGGCTAAAATAACACAACATCCTTATGACCTCAAAAACATTAAATCAAGGGCTAATTTGCGTTTTCTTTCGTTAAAAAGTCACTGTTTTCCTCAGTTTATTCCCAATGAATAAAATAAATAATTATCGATCACAACAAACGTGGAGTTCATTACCAGCAGAAACTGTTTTAGTATAGCAGTGTGTCAATTCCTGTTCTGAAACTTTCCTGACTGGCCAAGTTGAGTCGGATGAACAGATTACTTCAAAGGTGCAATCGAGCAGCCCTTGAAGTTATCCAAACAATGAGCTGAGTGATGAATGAGAGTAATCGTGGGTAATCGGATTTCAAAATCGAGCCATCTCCTTCTTTCTCATCTTCTCTGCTGAAGTTATAGAAATCCCAGCAAATTTTAAAGCATCCCAAATCATTATTTGAATCTGTGCTACAAAAAAGTAAGTGTACGTATTACTCTATCTGTTTTAAGAAAGTGAAGCCCTCGGAAAATGTATAACCTTACATTTTCTGGTATCACGGAATTGAATTCTCATATGCTATTGACATGGGCTCGATTTTCATAGATTTTAACTGCAGACGTGTGCAGGGAATGTGGAAAATAGCAAGGTCGTTTGCCTATTGTATTTGTGAAAGTCCGTGTAAAATGACCCTGTCCAACAATTTTCGCTGTAAAAAATAGTACTTGGGTGACCTGCCGACTAACTGATGAGCAGAAGAACATGCTTGTTTCGAATATGCAAAACTTTTTTTTATCAATCTCGATTATTTTTTGATAAAAATAATCAATCACGGTCCTATTCTTTTTTGACTCACACTGTATAATTATTTAAGATTAAATTAGCCTAATGCTGGAAATAGTGTTGTTGAACGATCTTCTCTGATTGAACTTAGGCGTATTAAGGCATACTAAATACATATGGCGGTAACACGATGAACGGAATCAGGCACGTCTGGTTTGATTTTATTAAAAGTGAATGCTACTTCTGATACCGAGCCAGGTTATCGCACGGGTTATGGTTTAGGGCCTTTGATTCGTTGTCGCGTGCATTTCCCTTGAAACATTTAGATCAGTTTAATTTTTTTGGTCTGTCTATTAACCATGATTAACATTGGGATTAGGGTTTTTATACCAATGATTACTAAGAGATGAGGGCCTCTTCTTCTGTCTTAGTAAATTGATTTGAAGCATTAAGTGCATGATCCATAGCCTCGTTCCCCAGACTTACCTAAAAAGTTTTTGTATCATTTGAATCATTTCAACGGAAATTTTGGAAATAAGCTTTTCTCAAGGATATCTCGCGAAACATGAACAAAACAAAATCTGATAAAATCACGAAATGATCCTTTAAGTGTTAGTAGAGGTCGTAGCCAAGGTGACGGGCTTAGTCCCGATTCATTTATTCTATGTCCGAATGCTTTGAAACATGATCCGCAATAATTTGCATTAAGCGTATTAAAGTTAAAGATATTGAATTTCGTATATCGCAAAATGCTGACGATACGGTTTTATGGTTTGTATCTTGTTGTAAAGATGAGTGGTTTGCGAGAATATTGATAAAACCAAAGCTGCGTGGATTGGTTCAGAGCGGAAAAAATCAACAGAAAATTGGTGAAGATTGGAACATGAAGTGGGTCTAATACAATGATTCATTGCTATTGACTCCATGGTATCACTGAATAGAATGACATCCATCAATTAGGTTCAATGTGGCCGATCCATTATCTTATCCATGGCCATTATTGCTCGAGACGTATATGGTTGTTAGCAGATTAATAGTTGAAAATATCTAACCTGTCGAATCTTACCGTTTTATTTGAACTCTTCCTAACCCATGAAATGAATTCATGAAAGATTTTAACTAGATAATCTACCCGTTCATATGGAAATTGGTAAATACTGTAATTACAAACGTACTGTGTCTCACGTGGCTTATCTGGCCCTGTTTCACACCATGATTTTGCCTTTTTCGTTGTCCTTAAACGGCTTTGCACTCATTAAGTAATGCAGTATGGAGGTAGCCAATGGTTTTACGAGCCCTGTCCTACTCACCAATCTTGATTGTCGTGACCTTTTTAATTTTCGGCATCAACAATCGACCCGCGCACCAAGTTTCGTCGGGATACATTTGGACCTCCTTTGACCTCGAATGACCCCTGATGACCCTGTCGTGACCTTTCAGATTGGTGGCATCACAATCAACCCCACCATCCAAGTTCATGTCCATACACCATGTTTTACCCATTTTACCTCCTTTGACTTTGAATGACCCCTGATGACCTTTGATACATTAACCAATACAAACTCGGTCTTTGAACGGTCAAGGGGCACCCACCCACTAAGTTTCAGGAACGTGCGGCAATCGGTGTGCAAGAAACCAACGTGTACCTTCATTTGACCTTCTTTGACATCGAATGACCTTTGATCAACTAACCAATACAACTCGGTCTTCAGAAGGTCAAGGGGCACCCACCCACTAAGTTTCAGGAACGTGCGACCCTCGGTCTCCGAGAAAATTAGAACGTGTCAGACAGACAGGCAGGGGGAACACACCAGGACAGAAGGACCACCGGTATTAATACATAGATGATGAAGTGCCTCCCTATATTACTGAAGGAGGCGGAGAAGCCAATAGAAGAAATGAAGGAAAACAAGCGCCAGGCATCACAGTGTAGCCTAAGAAAATGATGGTCACAAGTAGTCACACAGCTCACAAAGTTATACAAGCTGATACTAAGAAAAAAAGAAGAAATGCCCAATAGCCAAAAACATTCTACTGTCACAAAATGAAGAAAAGGCATATATTAAGAACTATCGCCCAATCAGCCTTTTGTCACATTTATACAAGATTTTCACAAAGGTTAATCCAAAGACGACGGAAAGATACCTTGGACCAGGCATATTACCGAGAACCAGCAGGTTTTAGAGAAGGTTTTCCACCACAGACCATCTACAGGCTATAAATCAACTATTTTGAAAAAGTCATATGAATATCAACTTCATCTCCGTCTTGGATTCGTTGACTACCA
>JAMKCH010014802.1:0-24940 GCA_023653785.1 Ophioderma brevispina | reverse complement strand
GCTTTGGTTTCTAGCTAGAAACCAGAGAGGAAAGGGAAGGGTAAAGGATCGAAGTGAAGAAGACTGGACCTCGTGGCGGGAGTCGCTGGGCCGTCAGCGATTTTATGCCCATTAGTGTGGTAAGAGGACGTCGTTCGCATCTTTTTGAACGTAGGTATTTTCTAGCCTGAGCTCATTGAGTTTTATCCAGTTTTGGTTGGTAGGATAATAGGAAAAGAAGCGGGGAGATTGATTTTAAAAGTGAATCAGAACTAGGATTTGCTAGTAAAAACCACATAATATGAACTATATGTATAGATAGCAAAATCGAAACATTTGCGATATTATCATTATTTATCATCAGTATTATAATGATGATATCAAAATGAAAAAAAAAAATAAAGAAATGTACACATAAATCTATCACACTAAATAGAATAGGGAAAAGTACTCCAATGTCATGCATGCAAAGTCATCTGGTCACACTGTTGGGAACAATGACATGGCCAGCCTGCAGCCCCTCAAGATTTGCGTGCAGCCCAAACACCACATACAGTCGGGTATCGCTGACCCTCGGTGCACCGCTTAGCACAGGGCAGAAGGACACATTTCCAACACAGAGCATCCAAAACGGTTTAGTTAGGCTATTTTGAATTAGGCATTCAATCTCTATATAGACATCGCCATTCACCTAACCCCAAAACCTCATCTGCATGAATGGGGACTTCTAAAGAAAAAGTTGCTCATTGCGGAAAACGTTTAAAATTGCGTAAATTAAAAAATGCGCAAAAGTAACAATGCGTAAAACAACAAATATGGGAACAACAATGACAAAACGCATAAATGGAAATGAAAAAAAACTAATGTAAAAATTAAAAAAAAATGCAACAACACAAATTATTAAAAATTAAAAAAAACTACAAAATAACAGAAAATTATGAAAATTAAGAAAATTAATAATCTGTAAGAATAAAAAATGAATAAAAAATATTCATAATTTTACGAAATTACAAAATTATATTTGGATTGTGGGAACCGTACGTGCATTGGTTTAAAACGTAAAAGCGAGCTCTGACGACACATTCTGATTTTTTTATATTTTGTCGGGTGGTTGGATTACGGCAAACAAACTTTTTGACCACAAAAGCTGTTCATATTATTCGGCTAGGAAGTAGAAAGAATAAATACGACTTAAACCAGGGGGCCGGACACGATCTGGGCTGGATTTGGGATTTCCAACGGAATTTATGGAATTCTTGGTGCATTTTGGCAAATATGCCCGCAAAGGCCCTGAATGAAAGGTATCTGAGCGCTCGCTTCTAAGTTTCTACCTGCATCATATTAATACTTAGCTCGTTCCTACTCCTACAACGATACGCACGGGTGCTATGAAAAAGCCGGTGTGGGTGCGCAGGCGATCCGATGCGGAATAGCAAATTCAGAATCAGTACAAAAAACAGCACTTATTGAAACACTTTAATTTGATGTTAGACCTAAAATTATTATTTATATTATACGCACGTTGTTCCTTGACTTTATTTTCCATCGTGGTTAAATCTGATGATTTTGAAAACAGTGATTCTCAACGTTAAAAAGTCTCAATTTAAACAAACATAGCAGTCGACCCAATCGATCGTGAGTCGCCCCAGGATTGTTCCCGGTTTATTTCTTTAGAATAGGCGCGAGCATGCTTATTTTCGCTGATTACCAAATAAATTACGAAATTAAACCCGGAAAGTCATGGAGTGGGAAACGACTGTGTTTAGCTTCAATTTTGTTCACTTGTTGCCCTTTTAGGGCCACCATTTACGGATGTAAGCATGAGCTGTGCACTGTTTGTATTTTAAAATCGAGTAGTAGGGATTTGCTAAGACATCAAAGTGTTCATATTCTGTCGGTCGCACATCAGGGTATTTGCTCCAGTATGCATTATCCACAAACGGGACTGAAACTTTGCCATTGGAGTTACTGTATATTGGAGAAATTATACTTTTCAAAAATTGTCTTTCAGCTTTGACATGATGGATTAAAATTTTCTTGACAGGTGATTGAGGAATATCACAATGCACAAACAATCGATGATGTGACATTTATTATGTTTATGGCGCCCCTGTTGGTGTAAGAGAGAAACTGGCAGCAAAAGCCACCGATTACTTTGAATGGGAAATTTCTGTTTTTTTGCTGTAATTTGTTTCGAATTAAATATACTAACTTTTCTTATAAGCATAATAAGCTAATCCTACCAGCTGCATTTTGTGACCAATTTAGATCAGGAAAGAATCTGCAAGAATTTATAACCAGTTTTATGTGGTCTGTCAACAGAAACTACTGTAATATTTGGCCTGCCAGAAAACAACGAGGGCGTCCTGGAATGTCAACACCACAAGTGCCGTAAGGTCACATCATCTATAAGGCCAAAAAAAAAAATTTTGTTGATTGGCATAACATAGAAAAAAAAATTAAGGTAGGTAGGTCAGATATTTTTTTTTTTTTTTTTTTTTATGTTTACATATATTGTAAAAACACAAAAACCAAAACCAACACATACAAAAAACAAATGGCACTCTTCACTTTTCTGTAAACACATTTTATTTGTAAGTTTGAAGTCTGCAATCCTTTAGAGTACCGAAGAATGACGTCATTAAATCCTGTTGCATTCAGCGTTTCAGACCATAAAAAAAATAAAAAGATGAGGGTCGGCGTAAAATAGGGTCGCGGGTACGCCAATCAAAAAAAACATTTGTTTTTAGGCCTAAGAAGTTGGAATAGGATTTGTAAAAGGATTACGGCTGCTCTTCTAGATATAATGTTATCTTTTCACTATTCAACACAGTAGTAGTAGTAATACTTCACTCAGATTCAGACAGGGAGGGGTGGGAGGAATAGCCTATTCTGACACGGACTTGCGACCGTGAGAATATGCATCAGATTTAGTGTCATCGAAGACTGTGCAAAATTCTTGACTTTTGGGACCCGTGGAGCTCCGTTTTTTTAACGTACTGGCCGCTCTGGCTTTGTGGAGAGGAGATAGTATAGCTGGGAAAAGACACTAGACAGAGCAACCTCGGGCTAATGTAAAATACTGGCCGACTACCAGGACCAGGTTTTTTATTTTCCACGAAATCGGCAGCCAAGACGCGTATTTTTCAAAGGAGACGTTAAGTGTACTAACTTTCCTCTTTGAAATCTTCACATATTTTGCCCGTTAAATGCAAACCAGTGGACTATGCCTAAACAACAATAGGATAAATCCCAGGGGCAAAACTTCACACCTAAACCGCTCTGTTAAATCTGTGAACCCGCTACAAATTAAACCCCGGCATGTTGATGCAAGATGTGTATAATTTCTAGTCATGCTGGCTGTCTGTAAGTACTTGACATGCGCATGCGTACTTATAACGGCAGTTCTTGGGCCAAAGTACAGTTCAGTAAGTTTTGATCACTCCCAACTTTTTCAAGGGAGTTACTTAATTTTTGTTTTTTTTATTGTTTTTTTACTTTTCTATAGGCAGGTAACCGGTCGCCCAGTAACAGAGCACTGATTTCCCAAGGAGGCCCTGCATATACCCATCTAACATTGTACAGAATAAACTTTGTCTGATTCCATGTCTAGTCTACATACCGATAAATACAGAATAAAATACGCAATGAGTATAATGAACTACAGAGACATCTGCACCAGTCAAAATGTACTTATGTCGGGATTTACAATGTAGATGCTTTAAGCTGAAATAAACTCATTTATTATATTTACATCGTGATAACTGAAGGAATACTGTTCCATATTTTGGTTTGCTCTCTATGAAATGTATGTTTTATCTGCATTTATTTTCCCCCCCCAAGGTGGTTCTACAAAGAGTTTGTGGTTTGACTTCGGAGTACCCTTAAAATTTACTGAATGCATAAAATAGTGAGTGCACCATGGACCACATTTTTTCAGTGACTTTCTTCAGACCTGGACAATTATAGCATAATGGTTGTCCCAGTTCAGACGATGCGGCCAATTTTAAAGATGCAAACTTCAAAATACATACAATAACAATTGAAGTGCACAACGCATGTTGAGTCCCCAGTCCCATGGCCTCGTTCAGTGCAAACAACCAAATAAAAAAAAATATTCTTAATTTCGGTAAATCACTATAGGGCTTTTAAATATAGAGACGCAAAGCTTTAGCCCAGATCCCGGGTCTTAAAGGCTGACTCAGAGACTTTCCTGAGGAGGGCGCCCTCAATTTCCAAAAAATCGTGTTTTTGCATGTACATAATGACATTGTCCATATACTAATCACTGTCAGGCCCGCCGCCATGGGGGTGTGGGGGTGGAACCCCCCCCCATCGATCCTCAAAAGAGAAGAAAGAAAAGGGAAGAGAGAGAGAAGGAAAAGAGAAAGAGAAATAAAGAGGGGAACGTGAATAGAAAAGAAGAGAGAAAGGGGAAGTAAGAATGAAACAAAAGGAGAACGACTCAGAACGCATTAGATTGAACTCCAGACTTACCTAAATCAATATCACAAATATTGGCTTCGCCTCAAGTCCAATTATTTTTGTTCAAGCCTAACCAACGTACTCATGAATTGTTATGTGCCAACAGTACATTTGGTCAAAATGTGTAAATAATTGGAGAAAACACGAGGGAGCCATGGGCCATTCCCCAGTTTTTGGTCTACGGCATAAGCATGATAAGGTGAATTTTCAGTCGGGGACGCTGAAGTGGTCAGAAAAAAATTGGTAGGGATCGGATTCTCTATGCCCCCTGCACCATAAACTTATTGGTCTACTGGCTGTCATTGAATTAATTACTATACTTACCCTTCAAATACCTTCTTAATAGCTAAAATCCAAGATCTCTCGGGGGCCCGCCCCCTGGACTCCGGCATGGACTCTGTTCATGCACCGCAATCCGTTAAACATTGGCACTAGCTATAATGTGTACAGTTCCCCTTCGGCGGTACAATCTTATACTGCCCGTATCAATGAATCAAAGTTAGAACCAGTCTTTTCTTTGAATGGGTTACCATTACCCCTCAAAAAGTGGTAATCTTGAAGGTCCTGAAGAGCTGAAAACCAGAGCTTTCCGGGGCTTCGGCCCCTGGACCCCCAGAAGGGCCTCTGCTCCTGCACCACACACATTAAAACATTGGCGCTCGCTATATGCAATTCTCTTTGCAGTACAATCTTATACATGTATACTGGCCGTCTCAGTGACAAAGTTAGAAACCAGTCTTTAATCGGTCTTTACTTTAATTGGTTACCATATTTACCCTCAAACAGTGGTCAATTTGTGGAAGGTCTGATGCTTAAACCAAGAGCTTCCGGTGGCCCAGCCCCCTGGGCCCCGGCAGGGGCTTCTGCCCCTAACGCGCCCCTGTAATCCCACCGTTCACGGGCTTTCACGTTTGCTCCCGGTTTGTGTCAGCCACTTGCGGTGTGTCAGTTTCAACGATCAAGAAAAAAATGGTCTGTAAGAGCATCTACTTTAGGACATTTCACGGCCCTTAAGTGGGCCCGAACCGTGCGCCGTTAGTTTGTATTGTATTTTACCCTCCCTCACTACGCTTCCCCGGACTCTACTAAGCAATAACATTTCTTCACTTTACAACCCCCCTACGAATATTTAGCGACGGCCCTGATCACTGTGTGAAATTGCTAAGTCTTAAAATCGAATTTCTTCATATAGAAATCACAACTTGTTATAAAATTTTCGATCCGAATTTTTGTTATAACACAGTATCCTATGGTCGTAATACCTACCATAAATGTTTACTGCATCAAAACGAAAAATCCGATTCATCTCAAATTTCGGAATTGTGCATTTTAGGTTGCTATCTTTTAGGTCTAGTTTTGACTATTTTTCATCATTACACAAAAAATAAGATTTCGAAATCTCTGAGTCAGACTTTAACACAGATAAAAAGACAAACATGTCATAGAATGTAATTAGAATAAATCAATTTGCCTTGTAAGACAGTTTGAATTATAAATGCGATGTAAAAATATTAGCTTTACCGTAGTATTTCCGGTGAGCTGTCATCAATATCATCAGCATCTCCATGTTGAGTTGGACAAGAGGTCGGTGAACAGCTTGCCTCGGATATCAACCAAAGTCCTGGATTGATACACATTTAGTTCTAAATTAGAGACACCGGCAACATTTGAAAAATAGTGCGCCTCAAGATTTTCAATCGATATTTTTGCATGGTTGGAAGGCTTTTATATACAAAATGCCACCCGAAATGATTAAGACCAAAATCCGCTTCCTATGGCGTAAACAGAATAGATTTATCATTTAAGTCGCCGGCGACGTTAAATTCAGCTAATTCAGACGAAAATGGCGTTTAACACAAGAACACGCACGCCGTAGCATGTTCCCACGCTATGAACTGTTGATGGTCTATAACCTTTGTGGTTTTAATATCAGTGAGTACGAGTCAAAAAATATTAATGTAATATACACATTTGTGATAAAGTATGGAAAACTTAACAGTTGGCCTACAAATATGGAGTTTTTTCCTCATATCAATGTCCCTATCTGTTTTGGGGATGTTATTTTTATGTGTAAAATAGATCTATGTTCTTCCAATGGCCTAGGACTATCATTTGAGAGCAAATTGAAGAAATTTCATATTTGTGAAAATGTGCCAGTGCCGCTTTAAACCAGTTTAAATCGGTTTTGTCACCGCTAACGGGGATGGCCGGATCACCTCACACTCAGCAATACTGCTGTGTGAGATTTGTTGGAGCCGTAAGTCGTAATGGTGGATGTTTCTCAGTAGTTACAAATTAACGAACAAACCTCTCACAGTACAGCTACTTTAATTAGTAGTTTTACATATTATCTAATAACTCTGTGTTCATGAAGGGAAAAAAATGAAAAAATCTTATTTTTAAAGTTATATAGTACCTGGCGTTCCTGATGTTGGTGTTACAGGTTATGGTAGGTGTGCGACTATTGCTATACTGCAAATGAAAAACATGAATATCACATGGATGGGTGGAATGTTTTCGGGCAATGTGATGGCCTTAGTCATAAAATATAGCTAATTTCCAATCGTCTTCCCCTGGCCCAGTCGTCCCTGTATACAGGCCTTGATTTAGCATACACACAGATATGTTTTTAACTCTTTCCTACCGCATTTGCATTGTTTTGTTAAATTTTAAAAATCAAAGGCCGCCAAAACGCCAAATGTTAAACCACCTTAAACGTATGTTTCAGAAAAGTGTTTGATCTCCAACACAATTTTTACCTCTTTTACGCAGTATTTTGCTTAGTGTTACGGGTTTATTACGTTTTAAGTCAAGAGAGAAAATAAGTTAGACTAAATCAATCTGATCTATTCATTTTCTCTTCAGAAATTTTATTTTAAATGCGATGTAAATATATGACTTTATCGTTTATATTTTATCCGATAAATGAATTTTGCCAAGGAATGTTTTTTTTTTTGGGGGGGGATATCGATGATTATCAAATTACCTCAAATGTGCAATAATTTATATTAATACAGGAGGTGCCGCCGAGTTTTGTTATCTCTGTTCCATCCACGAATAACCAATAACGTGTATTTGCCAGCAGTACGGACCTGTTGAGAAGGAAAAATAATAACGAGTAAACGTGCAAATAAGCATTTGGACCCAAATTATAATAAATTTTCAGGCCCGACACTGGTACGAACGAGGTTTCGGGGTCAGGAACACTGATAAAAATTTCCGAATTAAGAAACAAATTTCCGTAAATTTACGGAAAATGTTTTGAAGCAATAAAAATAAAAAACAAAAACATACAAACTGTTATTACGGCAAATATTTGAAAAATTTCCGGCAACAAAATTTCCGGTCTTTTTGTTGTTCCGTAATTAAATAACGGAAAATTCTTTAAAAATACACATTTTTTATATATGAGACAAAATTTCGTAACTATGTCAAAGTCCCGTTAATGACAGGAAATTCTGTAAATTTACCCTAAAAGGTCTGGAAATTATGCTGCCAGAAATTTCCGTAAAATTACGGAAAATTTTCTACAAAAACCAGTGAAGGACCGATTACCCGAAGAAAGAACAACAAACCAATTTTTTTTTTTCCAATCATTTAAAACTGTCAAAACCAACAAGTAAAGGTCATGGGACTGAAAATTATAGATGAATAATAATGCAAACCAATGTATTCACTCGTCAAGGGGGAAGCTTTTGATACGAATTAAAATATGAAAAAAAAATTGTAAAAGAAATCAGATTTATATTAATTAAACTACATTTACTTGTATAGACAGTATTCAATATGACGTCAGCCACCAGACATGTGGTGATGGACAGAGGCATACATTCAGGACTACATACATTAAGCTGTCAATCGATCCATGTCCCGCCCGTGTGCCCCGTTATGCGAGTGCACAGGATTATTGACAGGTGAATGTATGTAGTCCTGGAAGCGTCTATTTTGTCCCCCAACATGGCTGGCTATGGGATATGGTCTATTGTACGAGAGATGTGGAGTGTGCTTTAGACGATCACCTTGAGATTATGGTTCGATCGCTAATCCTCGTCCCCAGATTCCCAGATTTTACCTGAAGTGATTCAAAATTTTGGTATCTGAAGAAAGCCTTACTATTTTTCTCATTTATCTTGTGAACTCGGAGGGGCTAAATGATATTTGTTTCGAGTTATGCGCGAAACAGGTGGCACATTTGGTCGACCAGTATTCAGTTGGCAAAGTACAGTCTATGGGGATTACAAAATCCGTTTGTAGCTCTTACATCAAAATTCAAAACGGGTTGAAATTTCGGGCGGGAAACTTACAGATGGGGTTTTGGGGTTGAAGACCATATCCAATATGAAAACCTTATACACCATAAATGGGACATCCCCTTACCACTGGTTAACTTTTAAACCATCCTGTAATTATGAATGGAAAAGATTATGTTAGCTTCGAATTATGAAAAAAATATGAAACAATTGAAAGCTAACTTACTTTTTGATATATAATTTTCAGCCAACTTTTTGCTTATTATCAAGCTCGCTCGGCATAGAAACGCAGGGTTCGCTTATCTTCCGTGTTTGGCGCATGGATCAAACTGACGTCGCCTTTCCGAACACACCTACCATAGAATTAGCCAAATTATATTATGATGGTGACAGTATCGTCAGCGAAACGGAGAGCCTATTTTTGTTTTCTTTAGTTTATCCTTTGTTTTCCCCGTCTAACTTTGGACATTCATCAGGAGCAGCATCTGATAACACGTGAGATCGTGTCCCCCTGACGAACTCCTGATGAAAATGTATTCTCTCGCGTTGTACCATGGATACTGTAGGAAAGGGCCATAGATATACCTTGGCATGCAAGACACAGGCTGGTATTCTGAAAGGGAGTTAACTTAAGACCTAGGTTATAACCAGGGTAGTCCTACATGAGTGGACCTTTTTTCTTCAAGACATGAAAGTTCGATGTAACGGGTGATAAAATTCATATGCATGGATGGGCGGAAACGGCCTCATTCCATGAGGAATTTTCCACCGTTACAGCGCATTTTTAGAGTATGTGGAAGGAAAAAGTTCCACTCATGTAGACGAACCCTGGTTTAAACCCGGTGTAGAAGTAACCATGCGGCGTACTCATAGTCCGGGAAAATGGTGAACAATAGGGCCAATCGATCGTTGGACTCTTCACGCAAACATTAGTTCACGCTTATTCCGTTATCGTTTATGGAGGCCCGAGGACTATGGCTCCGCCGGGACTATATCTACTTCACACCGGGTCTAAAGTTAGACTCCCCTTTCAGAATACCATCCAAATAAATTAAGGTCCTACCTTGTGTCACAGGTAATCCTATTTACATTGGACCAGTAAGGTAGAACATCACATTCTATGCTAGCCGTGGAATTGCGTAAGTATACCTTATTGCCTTTGTTTTCATTTCCATCACCAAAACTAAACGGATCAGGAGAAAATTCTGTAAGAAAATGTGAATAAAATGTGTACCTGTAAATTGGTTCCAAAGTAAAACATTGGAATAAGGTCAACGTTTAGGAAATGTTGGAAAGAACTATGAATGTACGAGTACATTTCCACCTCAAGAACTTTTAAGTGTACATTTGGAGCAAAGTAGATCTTCAAATGCCCGATTACAAACTCAAGGACAGTAATTAAAATGCTAGGCGTTACTCAAATTGTTGTTCCAATTACCCGTTAAACAACTTATTTCAACTTTTAAACACACGTTTCAACTTTCAAACAACTTGTTTTTGCAATGTACAACTAAGTAAACACTATGAGCTGGTAAAGCTCAATCCCTTGGCACGGTTTAGTAGCTTTCATTCATCAATGTATTTAGAAAATAAAGCCCCTGGTTTTGGGTATGATACTCAGATCACACAAGGCCTGTTCAATCAATGTCTGTACAAGTACAACCCACTGAACTGTTGTCCTTGGTGGATGAGCATATTGTAACTCATAGTGAAAACAACTCATCTATAGAACAACTATTACTGATATACGAAACAATTAATAGCGCTACTACAAGGCCACTTGTGGTCCTGATTTCACAATTTTCGGTCGATATCTGCAGGCATGTAAGGCAAGACTATGCCTTGGCAAATTTTCACATTGTAGTATGTTATGGCAAAACATTTGGTGAAAAAATCGGTTCGGGAGATACTTAATTTGCATAATAAGGGCCACCATAATGGTTTTTGAGGGTACTCCAGTATACATCTTTTTCAATACCTAGAATTCACCATTCTTTTATTTATACTTATACTTTAATATCCTTGAAAAAAACTAACAGAACCCTTTTTTCAACTTTTGGCGTAGAAAGTGGTATAAATTGTTTCCAATCGCTGCAAATCGCGTTTGGGAAAAAATGCCAAATATTGGCAATTTTAGCTCAGATATTTACAAAAGTGAATGTTTTTCAAAATGGATTCTGTTAGGTCTTTTACATTATGAAAGAGAACATTTTATCCAAATTTGGTGGTTATAGCAAGTATCGTTTTCAAATGGCAAGCCGTAACTAATCTAAAATGGGCGTTTCATACAGAGACAGCTTTTAAAGTTTAGAAACATCTAATTTGCATATTATGTAAATTAGATCGCGACTGAAGGTTTTGTTATCCATGGATTCATAAGCTATATTAATTTTAATTAGAATGATTTGCACAGTTGATTTGCTTCAGAGACATAAATGCTCCATGAAGTGAGTTTCTTTATCGTTTTTGAATCGGTAGTTGCGTTAATAACCTAAAGTCGGCCATGACTTTGAATCGAACATGCTATTTGGATGGGATGAAAAGCAAGTGATAGAGCAAAGACTGCTTGTTCATGTCAACAGAACTCTCAAAACTGAAATTTTCAACCACTTCAAGGTACATGCTATCTTAAGAACAGTTTTCTTCGGTTTGATTAATATTTGCCACTTGAGCAAATGTATTAAATTAAGACTCTTTTCCTATGATTTAGAAGTATTTTAAAACTATTACATGGATTTCATCATACTCCATGACTATGGCACTAGATAATTCGTTAGCCATCCGAAACTCTTCCTACACAAGAATTTGTACAATTTATACGGGCCTATATTTCAAAAAGGATCTCTAACATGGCTAAAGTAGTAAGGTAGATAGGGAATAATATTTTGAACTACGATAAAATCATCGAATTTGTCATTTTATAGATAAGAGATATTATATTAAAGCAGTATTAGCACATTTTATTGAAGAGCGCCCCCAATTTTCTGAGATTTGTATAAACCATACCTGTGAATGGTTAAGCTCGAAAATGTCCGTGTCTCACAAACGAAGGAATTTTGTAATTAGAATAATTATTATCGGGATCCCGATAATAATTCAACGGCTGCTGGAAATGGCCTTCCAATGTGAAATAGCCGGGAAATAGCGCCATGTACGTGTCTACGCTCATCCATTAGTTGTTTTATTGGTTCAGGAAAATAAAGTTAGAGGTTATTTTCTCGAGGTGGCACTATTTCATCATGGGCGGACATAAACGTAGCATTTCCAGCTCTGCCGTTAAGCCCAATCTGGGATCCAAATTCTAATTACAAAATCCCTTAATTTATGATAAATACGCATTTTTTAGCATTCTCGTTCGCAGGTATAGTTTCCTAGACAATCACCAACGTAACTTTGCCAAAATATCAAGTTTTGAAAATTGGGGGCACTCTTCAAAAAATGTGCCATTATTGCTTTAAACCTCATAGATAGATCCTTATCATCTGATTTGTTAAATAAATGAAAGTCACGTGACATGGTATAGTTTCACTGTTTTCGCATAAAACGTGGAAATATTTTTTTGCCCGGTATAGTACTTTTTTGCCCGGTATAGTAACCTTTTTGCCCGGTATAGTAGTTTTTTGACCGGTATAGTAATTTTCTGCCCTAGCTGCAGTCTCGCTACTACATGCAGCTGAAAGGGTCTATCAATGAGGTATATAAAATATAAATACCCTTTATTTGGGGCCATACTCAAAACTCTTGACCCTCGGTGATCTCGAGACCGTACTATTTTCCCTCAGCTCCGCTTCGGAAAAAAGGTCTCGAGACCACCTCGGGTGGATAGTTTTGACTATATTGTGTATATTTATCTAGTGTAATACGTTAGTTATGTAAGTTCAACATAAAGCCGACTCATGACCCAAAAGTCCTGGGTTCAAGTCCCGCTGAGGCCAATGTGTTGTGCACTTGGGCAAGGCACTTTACCTCTTTCCACCCAGGTGCAAAATGGGGAGCTGTTAGGAATATTGTCCATTTAGGGGCCGCCCAGAGGTATGAGAATGCCTTGGGCATTTGTAAGGCAGCTGACATATTCTATTGGCAGCGGAATAAAATGTAAAGCGCTTTGGTACATTCTGAAAAGCGCTATATAAATGTCTACATTTATTTATTTTACGTTTGCTGGCGAGTTGCTAAAACTGTTCAATGTTCATTATCCAGTACTACTTGATTATTTACCTTTTCCTTCGATAACGATCCTGGTGGCTCCTCTTATACTTCCTTTCCGTGGTGTTATTTGATTCACTTTAGGAAATCCTTCAACGCAAACACCTACAGAAAGAAAAATTTGCAGGTAGGCATATATTGGATCGTACACAGTGCATTCATAAAAAAAATGACTTGCTAATTAGCTACAGAAATACCTTAAAAGTGAAAACAAAGACGAACTTTAATTGCTTATATTTCAATATAAAACAGACTGCACTGGAGCAAATACTAAATTAGAAATTCCTCAATTGAGGACCAAAGAAAACATTTCAAGCTTAACTCTTTCCAATGGGGATATGTTTGAAGATTAGCACTACACCATTGAAAAATCAGTGCTTTAATTTTGTTAAAGACATCTGATAGTTGAAATCTCTCGGTGCACCTTTAAGATGTGAATTTATGATTAGTTTTGATTGCGCGACAGAAAATTCTAAATCGTCATTAATGATCTTATTACAAAATTAACGACGGCTTATTCGGCTTTTTTACTTCAGATGTGGTATATACATTGGTAGGCATTCCAAATATGCAAAACAAAAATCGGGTTCGATTTGGGGCGCTTATTTCTGGAAATGTCCTCGTGTCTCTTTTTAAAGAGACACGAGGACATTCTTGAGGACATTCTTGAGGACATAATTGAGGACCAAAGAAATCAAACTTTAACAAAATGCTGGCTCCCTATTTCCTCAAAACTTTCCCAAAATCCCAGTGCAGTGTTACCTGGAAGCAAGCGTAAACGCTTAACGCTTTAAACATTTTGAATTTTTGATTGACAAGTACTTTTACAGATCGCAAATAACATTGGTTGTTAGGTTGCAAGTGCCGTCTCCAATTTTACGTGCTCATGTTTTAAAATGCATTGTTCTTTGCTAGATATAGGGCATTTCTAACCTTTGTTTTAACGCACTTTGTTCCGGGGTCAATTACACATCAAATCAAATGTTACATTAATTTCGATAACAAAACATACTCTAGACAACAATAAATAATGACCTTGCTCTCGGCTGTCTTGATCTTTTGTATTTAAACAAATATCTACATACAAAAATAGTTTTTTCTTTATCTGTCAATGAAATCCTCGTGTGGAAAGTCACGTACGTGCGCAATTTGAATGCGCAAACAATGATGCAGCTATTTTGTGTCAGACGTATGCTATATTTATGTAAATAATAAAAGATATCTTTAAAAAAATGCAATCTAAACCCAGGTGTCAAAATGCAAACAATTATATACCACATTGTTTTGGTATTTACCCATGTTAAAGGGACATGTCCCGATTTAACTATGTAAAGTTTTCATCTTGATAGAACGGCCTTCACCCCAAAACCCCATCTGTAAAGTTTCGCGCCAAAATTTCAATCCGTTTTGATGTGAGAGCCAAAAATGTGATTTTGTATGTCCCTACAGTACTCTGTACAATTAATATTGGGTCGACCAAAATGGAGTGCATTTTCGCTCATAACTTTCAAACCAAACATCCTTTAGCCCTAAAATTTCACAGTCTAGATGAGAAAAATTGTGGCTTTCTTCTGATACCAAAATTGTGACCACTTCCGGTAAAATCTGGTGTTCTGGGGACGAGGCTATGAGCGATCGGATCGTGGCCCTTTAAGATCATGTATTTGTCGGTCTGTGTTCATAGGAGACAATCAGACAATCTGCAGGTTCATGCATTCCTAATGTTCATCCCTTCATTTGGAATTTGTCCAAAGGGCAACAACTAGTTGTTGAATTATGGGCGCAGGGTGGACACGGAGTACAGACTTTTTCCATTGACAGATTTTAGTTTATTAGGACCTTAGCCAATAATTTCTGGAGTGTGTGCAAAATTTCGTTCAGTGGCATTTTCTAGAAAGCCACTTATGGCTGCCACCACTCTAAAATTCATTAAAATGGTCATACTTTTGTGCTCTATATCCAGCTTTTCAATCACGATGAATCTATTGAACAGGTACTTGATGTTATTTGATCATAACATTACCATCAAATCCAATATGGCCGCCCAGAAATCCAATGTAGCCTGGAATCATTAAATTGACCATAATTCATCAAGTTTTGTGATAGAGACATTTGGGCTTTTTACCCAGTAGAAACTTATATCTAAGTATGTTGTCAAAATAAAAATACCAGATATTAGTTTGTAACGCTCAAAGACATATTATCTCATACTTTAATTTAAATTTTAAACTTGAATTTTGGATGCTATAACTAAATAAATACAGATATATTATAATGTATAGGTTTTTAAAGAAGTTATCAAGGCAGTATAAGGGCTGACATTATAACATTTTTGTATGTTAACGAAACAAAAATGCCGGATAAGGGGTCTACTGGTCAAATACTTATCTTATATATTACTTAGGCTTTTTATCATAATATTGGGCGATACAGCTAATATACTACAGAATCTTCATTTCCTTCTTCTTCATGTCACGTTGCCTACCACATATGCTGGTTGATTCCCGCAAAAGAGTTCTTCACAGAGTGCGGTCGGCTGCCATTCTAGTAGCAGCAACGATGTTCGTTCCTGTGCACTTCTTGATGCATCAACCACCCTTGCTGCCGGCCTACCCATTCTTCTCTTCCCTTCGACCAGCCCTTGAATGACTAGTTTTCTCAGGGCACTCGTGTCTTGTGACATGGCCAAAATAGTTTTTCCTTTGCTATGACAGCAGAAAACAGTGGTCTTCTCACACCCAATCTGTTCCAGGACCCATGCTTTGGTTTTATGCGCTGTCCAAGGAACTCTCAGCACTCTCCGGTAAACCAAACTCAAAGAATCAATGGTCTTTCTGTCCCTTTTCTTCAGTGTCCATGACTCGCAACCATATGTTGCAACAGCAAAGTCTGTTGATCTAAGAAGTCGAACCTTCAGTGCTATTGGATAACCTTGCTCCTCCAGATTTTTGACATGCTTTGAACCATGCTCCGGGCGTAGCAGTTCTCCTCTTTATTTCTTGGTTGCAGTCCCGTTCATTGATAATGGAACCAATAAACTCGAAGCTATTTTACGCTCCTCAATGACATTTCCACCAACTTGAAACCTTCACCATGATCTTTTCTCCTATCCATCATCGATAACCATTATTTTTTGTCTTATTGATGTTCAGCAACAATCCCCTTCCTTCACTAGCTGATTTCACTGCTCTCAGGAGGTCCATTAACCCCTTTCTACTACTACAAACAGGTAGTTGTCACTGCATATCCAGATTATAATCCGTTGTCCGCCAAACTTAATACCTCCATGGAAGTCGTCAAGTGGCTTCTCTCATTATCATTTCAGCATAGTATTTTGAAAGTTGCGGTTCACATGATGCAGCCTTGTCTGCGCCTCGACAAATTTTGAACCACACTGATTTCCCCGTTAGTTTTTTTTACAGCAGATTCCTGGTCTTGATAAAGCTTCCTAATAAGGACACAATGTGAGCTGGAAACCCCATTTGTAACATTTAATCCACAGGTCTTGTGGCTACACGTCTAAAGCTTTGCTAGATCGATGAAACAGAGATACAGTGGCATTTTGTGGCCTCTGCACTTTTCGATTATGTTCCTGATATTAACAATTTGGTCCCTGCAGTAACCTCTTCCATCTCGGGAAACCGCCTGTTTCTTCAGCAATCTCACTGTCCAGTTTCTGGACCATCCTGTTATTAATAATTTTCAAAAGCACCTTGTTACCATGGCTGATGAGGCTGATGTTGTCTGTGGTTGCGAGCACTCTTTCAGGTTGCACTTCTTTGGTAATGGAAGGAAAAGGACTGCTTTGCCACCAATCATCTGGCCTATTTGGCTTCATCCATTATCTTATCACAAAGCTTCCACATAGCTGGACACCCTCTTCCCACTGGCTTTCCACAACTCTCCTGGGATATCATCAAAACTGGAGATTTTCCATTTTTTAAGTTGGTACATTGCTTGACGCACTTCACTCTTAAGGGCGGTGGTTCACACTCTGTCTTTGGAATGTTTACAGACTTTGCATTTTCTTCTTTCTCCTCATACAGCTCTGAGCAGTATTCTGCCCATATGGACTTGATGTCATCTCATTTCTGTTAGTGAGTGTTGCCCATTATTTTCATGATCACATTGATCAGACATCTCTTTAACGGCGGGCTAGATTGGCGGCCACTTAACATTTGAGAATGCAATAGCGCAGGAAAGGTATATAAGGATTTTTAATGATCAAATACATAATCTTATAAGTATAAAGCATAAAGCATAGATAATAGACAGTGAATCATGCCTCTAGACGTGCTTAAGTACAGAATACTTGACGCGGTCCGGAGTATTGAATGCGTTATAGAGGTATCAAAGACACGTGCCAGAGAGTGTTCAACAGATTGTGTAACACCTAAAGAAACAATTTAGGTGTTTGGGCGTATTCTGTATCTAATAAATAGGTCTCTGAAAGAATTAAGATCACTTGAATGATCCAGGTGCAATATTTGATTTTGGTTGGACACCCATATGGATTTTCTGGCAATATAGTGATAAATCACATCGCTAACCCTTTCTCGTGCTTTAAACAATTGAAGTGTGCGCCAAACATTTTTAAAAAGCCAAATTCAAATGTTGCACACCCTCTCAAAAACTTTATTGGCTTAGGTCTAATGAACTAAAATCTATCGATATAAAAAAAGTCTTACTACATTTCACCCTCTAAGCTGTGTGAACCATACTTCCACCTGAATAGCCCAGCCCTACTCTGTTTTAGACTGAAAAAATTTGGAATAGTCTCGCTTGTGCTTTTGCAGGACCCACGAGCGTTTTAATTTCGGTGCTGCAAAAAGAACCTATGCCATGGCAAATCTATGACAATTGAAGAGTGTCGGAAGAAAACAGAACAAAATTGGAGGAAAGATGTGGTTTGTCACTGACCCGTAAATGATTTCACTTCGATCCAAGGATACTCGAAACACACATCACTGATCACTTCAGCGTTTTCTACACTGTTTTGTCATAAAGTTGGAATAAAATATTTTTAACCACTTTTTATGGAAAGAATCTTACAGTGTGAGGTGATTTATGATATTAAGGGTATATAGCCACACTACTTGAATGGTCAGTCTCTTCTGAACATATCACAATGAACTTAGTCCACCAAGTAACCCTTACGGAACGGGTCATTAGCCTGAAGGAAAATGGGGGTATTGGAAACAGCAGATTTAAGGATTGTGTTACAGTTTTCACGATCGTCATTTGTACATATAACATATTTGGGTGATTTTCACGCACCGAAATGTTCAATAGTACTATTTTAAATGTCAATCAGCCACTAACATCGAGTATGGCCACCCTGGCATGAATCAGTGCGTCAAGATGTTGCGGCATACTGTCCACAAGGTTGTTGGTGTCAATGGGCAGAGCGTCCCACTCATCGGTCAGAGGCTGAGCTAACTCCTGTAGTGTTTGAGGAAGATTATCCCTGTAATTGATGGCTCTGCCTAAGGCATCCCAGCATGTTCGATAGGGTTCAAATCAGGGAAGCAAGCAGGTCGTGGTATATGCTCCACCCCTCTGCCTCAAGAAATTGTCTCATTCACTACAGCGGCCCTGTGCGGCGTAACATTGTCGGCCGAAAATTGTTTACATAAACCCTTCTTGCATGTGTGGCAGAAAGTGGTTTTCCAGAATGTCCAGGTACACAACGGCGCTCATATTTCCATTTGGCACCACCAGTGATGTTTTTCCTCCATAATGAATACCGACCCATACCATCACTGAGCCGCCACCACCTTGAGTCGATTCCTGAATACAGTCATCTCGGAGGTTCTCACCACGTAATCGACGAACCCTTTGTCTTCCATCTTGATAGTCAATGATGTAGCGGCTCTCGCCAATAAACACAACATTTCCCCAGTGTCTGAGCTGTAATCTTCTGTGCTCCCTAGCCCAGCGAAGTCGATCAACTCTGTGGTGAACGGTTGGGCGTGGACATTCGTCTTGCTTGGTAACCATGTTGAAGCAATCTCCGATCTACAGTGTGGAGGGAAACTTTGATTCCATAGTGGCTTTTCCACAAACGACGAAGACGGCTTGTTGGCATTTTCCGGGCTCTACGGCACTGATAAGCAGTCGGCGATCGTCTCGTCTGGTAGTCAATCGTGGTCGTCCTGAAGATTTTCGTGGCCTCAAATGACCCACCTTTCGATGATGTCTACAGACCGTACTCTGCGATATTCTGAGGACACAGCTGTTTGAAAGTCTCATTTATTATGACAAAACAGAATAAACAAAAAATATAAATGGCGACACACTTTTGACAACTAATTTGGATTATTTATACCACTGACTTCATCCTGTGTAAATTTTTACGAAATATCATTGCGGGCAAATGTGCTTAAGTTTAAAGGCACTATCAGTGATCTACCCGAAAAGTGGCGGAAATATTTGAATTTTGCAGGAATAGCTTAAAAGTGAAGGAATAAGTTGTAGAATGGCTATAAGTATAAGTTATTGTTTCCAACTGAAAAATTGACAGAAAAGGAGGAAAACAGCAGAGTTCAAAGATTTTAATCTCCATTCAATTACGTGTTGTAGTAAAATGACTAAAATATCCGATTTTGTCCTTATTAGGTTGATTTTGGTCTTATAATTTGCAGGGTATGTTAGAATACCTATACTCGTTACAAACATGCATGCATCTGATTTTTGATGATTTTTTTTCGATTTTCGGATTTATCCAATCACTGATAGTGCGTCTAACACGTCTCTCTGTGGAAAATTGGCATATAGAGGGCGGTATAACATACAAATCATGACCTTTGTAGGCCTATATGACAAGATTCCCTCAATGGATTTTTCTCATTTTTGCAGAGGTAATAGCTCTTGCATGTACCTACTTATATCAGTTGGTAAAATTGTGTCGCCACTACTTAAAATTGCTCTAAATAAAATCAGCGACTCTGGCTTCCCGTCAGAGTGCAAGTACTCTTCGGCGTATTGACAATGCCGTTGGACGAGGCAGTATAGGAACCTCTGTGTCAGTTTTTGTTGTAAAGGTATAACAACCAACTCTGGAAAAAATGGGCTCCTTGCACAACGGTTTGGAGCAGGGAAAAGGAACAAACAACAGACGTCTGACATTTTATAGCTCCCAAAAAGTAATTGTTACGTAATTCAAAATTATGCATGGATTCACTTCACCTGGGTAGTGGGGACTGATTATGTAATCATTCACCTAGTCTAATATGATTACTGATGCGTTCAAATAGAAATACGTTTAAAGATTGGGTATGAAAAAAAACATTCCAACCTTAATGAGCAACAGTGTATTTACACTAATGAAAAACAAAACGCTCCCAAAACAACCCTCTTTAAATGTAATTATGGAACACAACTTCAGCCGCAAACTCAGTACTGAATCATGGGAGAGTAAGCTGTCACAAACGAATCCAAATAATGCTTACAGAAACTTTATTGTAACATACGTGAAATACTTCGAAGATTCTAGAAAAAAACATCGTAAAAAGCCTTGATTAGAAAATCAATAAAACATAGACACAAAATTTATAAGGCATACCTTAAAAATAATACCCCTGCAGCAAAATAACAATGGTAAAAAACAACGGCCCAATAACAGAACCTTGTGGAAGACCAACATCAAGGTTGTAATTGGCAGAAGAATTATCAATTATCACCAATGGAAACGCAAAAAGAGCGATCTTGCAGACATGACTTATGTATTGCAAAAACGATTTATTAATATTCGATGACCTACCCTATCGAAAGCAGTCTAGTAATACAGCGGCCACAGCTTTGTTGTTGTCTAAATCTTTCAAAATATCCGTTTTAACACGGAATAAAGCCGTTTCGGTATGCTGCGTTCTATAAGACGATTGGAATTTTTCAAGAAGAGAATTTTTATTCAAATGGTCGAGCTTCTCCATATCTTTGAAAGAAAACTGATATTGGATACGGGACGGTAAATTTTGGGGATATTTTTATCAAGCGTGGGTTTCTTGAGAATGGGTGTTACAACCGCCTCACGAAGCCTCGACGGAAAAAAAACGCTGCTGAAAGACTAATTTATAATAGCAATAATTGGTTCAATGAAAGTATTGATGCTATCCTTAAACAGACAAAATGGAATTGTGTCTAAGGATGATGACTTGTTTGGTGTTGACAAAATAATTTCAATAAGAATTATATAGATATCAATCTCTTTGTTATGCTAAAGGAAAGAAATACGAGCATATGCTGCATCTGACAATACGAACTGACAAGATCATGATATACGACAAAAAAAAATCAGTTAAAGGTATCATTCAGAAGACCAGAGAATCAAAGTGGGGATGGGATGGGCATGTTGCAAGGCATCAGTAACACAGGTGGCCATATCGGTTAACAGAAGGGCATCCAAGGAAGGGAACCAGAGGAAGGGGAAGGAGAAGAGAAGAAGGCAGAAAAGAAGATAAAAATATGACTTAACATCATACATTGGAACGCTTACCTGGAGGATAGTTAGAGACAGAAGTGAATGAAAGCGTTATGCGAAGGATTTTGTTCAATAGATGACGTCACATTCCATGTCAAATTGCAGACATGAATATAATGCAAGAAAGTTGTTTTTTGACCTTAAAAATTGCAACAGAATTTGTTTTTAATCATACTTCAAATTGTCACAGAATAATGTGTCAAAAGTCTAGAAAAATCAACCATAAAAAATAGGGGTAAAATTTAAAAGTAAAACAGGTCTAATTGTATGACCCCTCCACCAGCTTGTTTGTCTGGTCATGAGGATTAAAAAGGTATAGTTTACCATATCATCGGTCATTAGTTTCAGGATTATATAGGCTAATAACGGTTCAAGGTCATTCTGGGGTAATTCTTTCAGAGTGCTTCGATTTTGACAAAAATAGTCTCTGTTTGTCTGGTCATATTCTATAACAGAAAATACATATTTGCTCTGCCTTTGATATTTTAGTATGTAAATTAGATGGTAAGCATGAATGACCCCATAGGATATGTAGACCATTGTTACATATTGACCTCTAATTAGTGACCAAATGGCAAAATGAGTGCAAATATTATATTCCCTGGTCCTTCGGGACTACACCAGATGACGTAGAACACAATACACCAGTTTTGGGAAATTTCACCTCAATAGAGTCATGTGATTCCACAAAAATCTTATTCTTAACATATAAAAACCCTGACTTTTAGGCTCATTTTAGCTCACAAAGCATTAGTACTTAGGGAATTTCTCGCATGATCATGAAATGTCTTGTGGTTCTTGAACTTTTGGAATACTTTTTATCCCCAAGTACTGACACGTGTTTAGTACAGTACAGTATATGCACATTGCAATGCATAAAACTGGGTCTGTTTATTCATTTTTACCCAACTTTTTTCGGTGAAAAAAAATTGCGTCCCCCTTCGTTTACGTTAACAAATTTTGCATTCCCCTGATTTTATGAAATTTCTCGTTTAAGGCGGAAACTCCATTTAGAAGGCTAAAATTATTTGTTTTTTTGAAATTATAACTATGAGAAAGAGTTCAATTTCACCTTTCATTTGCTTTTTGTTTGAAAAAAAAACCGAGTTAGGGTTCAAAAGTTACACAAGATCAAAGTTGGTAATCGGAAGCAATTAGGGCCATTTGATTGCAATCGCTATTTGAAAAACAATAATCAATATAATTGATTATCTTTGGCCGAGTAGGTTGGTCGGTACCATCAGGATTGGCAAAAGCGGTGTGGTATCACCATCATATAAATATTTGCATTATAACATTCCAAAGTAGTAGCTTAAGCCCTAATTTTGCAAAACAAAATGGCCGCCATTTAATGCTCATACCTAGTTTTAAAGCCATTGTTGGTCTTTTGAAGGAATTAATTTTAGTGGAATAAATGCTAACATGAGGTGTTTGACAATGGACAGACCACCAGAACTCAAGTCCCATCATTTTAAAATTAAATCTATTCTGCATAATCCAAAATGGCCGCCATTTTCAATAAATTTTGAGCATCATTTGACTTTCACAGTCAATGTTCAAGGTATCACAATGGATGAACAAGCACGTTTAAAGTGCAATTACCCTTTGTTTTGTACAATATACTATAACCTGTCTTTATAAGCAAGACTTCAAAGGTAACAACCTAAGCATGCTAATTTGCATAAGAAATGGCCGCCTTTGAAATTTCGCCATAATTATTTCCGGCCATATCCTGTCCTTGTATAAGAATTCTTTTAGTGAAAATATGCTAACACAAGTGGTTGGTAATGGACACCCACCAGAACTCAAATCATGCATGTTTTAATTAATAAACTAATTGCAGAAATCCAAAATGGCCGCCATTTTCGTAAACTTTGAGAATAATTGACTTTAACAGTCATTGGTCAGGTATCACAATGAATGAATCTTACACTTAAGTTAACATTACACTATTGCCTATTATTATCTCATGGGTAGTATCAAGACTTCAAGGGACCACTTGAGCTGCACTTTGCATAAACAAATTGGCTGCCGGGATTGGCTGCCATTGGAATTGTGCCTTAACTAGTTGCGGCCATATCCTGACTCATAGAAGAAATGTTTTAGGTACAAAACTCCCCCAAACTGCTAAAATGAGATGTTTATTAAACACACCAAAAACTGAATATAGCATAGCTATCCATTTCAATAAATTTAATTTGCATATCCCAAATGGTTTCGACATGTGTCCAAATTCAGCATTTCTGTACTGGCGTGCTTTTGGACTTGTAGCCAATTTGAATCATGGAGCGCGTTTAAGGTTAATGTATTACACTCGGGATAAATGGTCTAGATACATAGTTTGTTTAAAGCACCTAATTTGCATATAGAAATTGAGGATCCATTTTGTACTACAATTTGTTTCAGTAGTTTTCAATCACTTAGAGATGTATGCGGAATTTTGGTCATAAAGAACATTTATTTTACCAACGGCACATTATACATAAAATAGCACAATTCACCAAAGTTCTCAATACAAGTATTTGCCAATCGAGTCCTCTGTATTTTGCCTCCATTTAGAGTCTGTCTCTCCTCGTTCCCCATAATCATCAGAACTATCCAAAGTAATGACCTCACCTTTCATGTTTTCAAATGTCGTTACCTTGCACAAATCTGTATAGGACATTCCATTAGCATACACACACCAGTCTGGCAACTTGCGCACTCTTGGGCAATGATTGCAGGGTAAGAACTCTAAAAACAACGCAGCGCAGTTTTGCCCATTTCATCCACTTGATGATCAAATTACCTCAGGACTACAGTCCATTCCATGGCCCCATGGGGCTTGAAGTGTCTGGAGGGGCTTTCTACGGCACAATATAGTTTGCCCCATCTTCATGAAGGGTTAGGCAGTCCTCACATGGAGGAAGAAGGCAAGATTCAATTTTGGGCTTTGCTGTGCAAAACAATATTTTAGGACCGCAAGTGTTCTCATCTTTGATGGGTGGGACAAGCAACATTACTAAAAATGAACTCTTTGAAGTTTGCAAAAAGTTCATCAGCCAGTAAGCCAAACACTGACAGAGGGGGAGAGAGAGGAGGGGATGAGAAGAGAGAGATAGTCACTTGTATAGATTGTGAATTTGGACTCGGAGGGAAGTAAACCAAGCTCTAAAAAGCTGCAGGAGAGACCGAAACATCACTTTTTCTGCACACCATACTGCACCCCAAGTTTGAATCAGTTGAACTGATCCTCAGCTGGCCTTCAACAATGACATAGATGCAATATGTTTATGAAGTGAGGAACTCAAAAAAAAACAAGGGAATCAAAGCATGCCTCATGCATTCTTATACAGTAATTGATGTGACTCTGTCAGTGCATTTGCTGCCAAAGGCAATGTGCTGGACTAAAAGTTCCTTCAAATCCCACGTTTAAAAGCTTCAAAAGTTCACATGTCGTGAACTAGATCCCATCAAAGACGGTGAACAACTTGGCCAGCTTCCGCCATTGAAGAACTGTCTGACCCTTCATGCAGAGATGTTCCATTGTCTGTGGTTCTGT
>JAMKCH010014801.1:0-23807 GCA_023653785.1 Ophioderma brevispina | reverse complement strand
ATAATAGTCTATTATAATAATGAAATAAAATAATATAAATTATATAATGATAAAAAAATGGAATTTAATAATAATAATAATAAGTAATGGAAAATCAAAAAAATGAACTGATAGATTTATATAATGACTGTTTTGGAAGCCATCTACACGAAGTAATAATAAATATGACTAATGATAGTAATGTGATAAAATCTCAAAGGAAGGTATAAGGATTCGATAATGACTGTTTGGATAGGATATATCATGACTGTTTTGGAAGCCATCTACCCCAAAATAATAAAAAAATACCCATAGATAAGTTAATACTAATAAATAGTATTATAATTAGTATTGTTGAAGTGGAAATTAAAAAATATAATAAAAAGATTATAAAAACAATAATGAAATTTTTTGTTTTAATTTAATAAAAATGTAATTAAAAATATTTAAAAATAATAAAAATATACATTATAAATATATAACAAGAGAAGTATATTAGGGAACAAAGTTACTATCTAATAACGTTTTGGAAGCCAAAGTCTTTGTAACAACAACACAAGGTCAAAAAATGTGCGGGGGTTGGGATTACATATGTAGTTTTTATGTTGTGGAAGCTAACTGTGTATAACCCTTTCATTAACCTTAGAGTATTTATTTTTCTTAAACTCTCAAAAACTGTATGGACTGTATCATTCAACCCTAACCCACATATTGCATGTCATATAATTTGATTATAGATCAGCATGGATTCAAAAAAGAACCCACGACTTCTTTAGGAGTGCCACGGAGAAGACCTAGATTTTTACGAACTTAAATGTATGTCTTGACACTAATCGTTGTCATGTGAGTTTATTTGTTGTCGCCTTTTTAGAAAACCCCATGGGGTACTTATTTTACTTGGAGTGGGGACGTTTGAACAGTCATAACATTTCATAGAATAACTTGATACAAATAACTTGATACATCCATTTCGAGGTCGTACACAATGATTCAAATTTCATTTTGCTATGCCACGGGTTTGCTCGTTGCCTCCTGTTACCATGTTAACACTAAGCATAGGTGGCACTTACTTTAGTGCATAAGGGGAAGGCTCCTAGGGACCCATGCATTATATAACAATAGGGGACCATTGCATTATATAACAACTAGGGACCCATGCATTATATAACCACTAGGGACCCATGCATATGTAACCAATAGGGCCCCATGCATTGTATAACATAGGGACCCATGCATTAACTAGTGAATCAAAAAAATTTTGCAGGATTTTTAAAGATGATATTGACCTTAATGCAATTCATTTATATAATAGATTTGTTTTTTGGTTTTATAAAACACAACTAAGATACGTCCAAATGTTGAAAAAAATTGAAGAAATCGATTAAAATAATACGCCAGATATGACCAAATTTGTAACACACCCATTTTTACGCCATTCCCTGGGATTTACACACATTAGCTTGTGTTTGTGAGAATGTACAATATCAATATCCTGATGCCTTTGTCAAACTTAATGCTACATTTTCTTGAGTATTTCAACTTACGGATTAACAACGAATTTATTTATATCGATGTGCCAACTGATATGAAGAATCCAAACACCAATTTCATCTGGTGCAGAGCAAGAAAACAAGATCGTCCCATGCTTTGCATATTGCAAAGAGTGTATCCCTTTCAATTGGCATAACTTGTATCTATCCTGGATTACAGTAGTAGTGATGAAACCTTTTTCATTTACCCCATTAGATTAATTGGGTGTGAGGAAGATGTTTGTTGTGAACATTAAATTCTTTTTGAAGATCAATTAAGGAGATTATGGCTAGTCATGATCAATTTAAACAAAATAGTATGGGTCATCATTACTTTCATCAAGCTTGCCGTAAGCGTACATTGGACGTATCTTGCGTAACTGTGTAGAAATCCCATTGGAATGGAGGAAAAGGGGTTTGTGCTTAAAATTGGTTCATTAATTGGCTTATTTTTTAATCGTTTCTTTCATTTGTTTCAACATTTGGAAGTTATACTAGAGTTGCCTTATTAGGGACACAACAAATCTATTGATTCAAGGTGAGTTTTAAGGTTCAAGGTCGATCTGCAACGTTCACATTTTTTGTTTGATCAGTAGTATAACCACTAGGAGCCGTGCATTATTATAACCCCTGCGGACCACTGCCATACATACACCAATAAGGACCATTGACATTATAAAACAACTAGGGAACCCATGCATGTATCATAACCACTAGGGGAACACTTCATTGTATAACCACTGTCCCAAAGAATTTTTTGACCGAAAACCACATGCATGAAATCATGATTTTAATTTTGCGTCAAGATGAGCGAAAAAAGACTTATTACAAGGTGAGCTAAAAAAAAAAAATGACCCTGAGTGTCCGCCGTTGAATTTTCAAGTAGTACCATACATGAACATCTGTGGTATCATCAGAAAACTTTATCTTTACCAGTGACATTTATCCTTTAATTTGCTGCAAGGACACTCACATCGGTTAGGTAGAAACCGATTTGAGCTACAGTCGTTGAATCAACAGTCGGTTTTGTCTCTGTTCACGGGTGTTATTAAAATGAACGGCGTTCAAGAAAGCGCTGCAAATCCGGTGTGTCTGTAATTGCCAAAATAACGACATGACAGAAAATGCAGAGAAAATATACGTGAGTTGTCATCACTACATTGAGTTATTAAGATGCAGTGTCTGCATTGCATCGATCCTGAGGTGGCTTCATGAAAGCAATTTTATTCATTACGGAATTTGGACACCTCTCTGTCTAGCTTGAGAAAAAAAATAGAAGTGATTTCAATAATGATGAATGAGCTGACTGTTACAAAGTGAGGAAGATATCATCGGTCTTTTATTAATTATACCAGAACAGAACGCACCCATTGAGGGTTTTGAGTCTTGTTTCACAGGTATGAAGTAACTCATACTTCAAACTGAAAAAGTTAGAGAACTGGGCAGTGCCAGGTGTTCAATGGTGTGGAGTAAGGTGGAAATCACAGCTCAGAAAAGTAAAAACATTTATATATTACACCAACAAGGAAAAGTACTGTGTTGGTTTTAAAACTCTTTGAGGACACAATAGCTTGCAACAAGATGATAATCTTGACTAGGTTATACCCCTGTGAACGATAGGACATCACAATCGCATCCAAGGAGTTCCTATGATGAGATGATGCCACAAATACACAAGGATATGGTCAAAATGTCAAACTGCTCAACAAAGTAGACCAACTACCAAGCTTAATGTCTTGAAAGATGAGGATGGTAACATTCTGACAGAAGAGAATGAAATCAAAGATAGATGGAAACAGTATTGTGAAAGGCTCTATGCTTCACAAGAAGATGAGGCAGGGATAGGAGGCGGCGATGACCAGCGGGAATGTGACAACGAACCTGATATTCTCCTATGGGAAGTTGAACATGCTCTTGAGAAGATAAGGAATGACAAGTCCCCAGGATTTGATAACATCCAGGCTGGACTACTCAAAGAAAGTGGTACAGAGGGGACTGCAATTATGCACAGACTGTGCTGCAAGATTTGAAAGACAAAAGAGTGGCCAGAAGACTGGAAGAAATCAGTTTCCCTACCACTACCCAAAAAAGGTGATACCACGGAGTGTGCAAACAACCGGACCATCTCATGATTCACATGCTAGTAAGGTCTTACTGCATATCATGCTGAAAGAATCGGAAACAAACTGGATGAGTGAACTGGCCACCAGAACAAGCAGGATTTCGGTTTTGCGCGGGTCGAGATGAACACAGTAACAAATTGCGAAATTTGACAGAAACCGGATGAAAAACATATGGAATTCGCCAAGCCTTTGGTTCGTGTTTATAGACTCTCAAGGCATATTTGATGTGTTCACATCAGAAACTGGGAATATCAGAGATGAAGTGCGGGTTCTCTCACTTGATGAATTGATAGCGCACTGTACAAAGGTCTTGAAGGTCAGGAGGCAACAGTGAGAACAGAGTGTAGAGACCAAAGTGATGGGTTTTCAATCGGTCAAGGAGTAGGTCAAGGGTGTATCCTCTCACCATATCGGTTCAACAATCTATGCAGAATACATCATGCGGCAAGCTCTGGATGGTTTTTGCCTAGCCTGGGATATCAATCGGAGGCCTTCAACTAATCAATCTACGAGATGCCAGAGGACACCCACCTTTTGACTGCTAAAAACAGCTGCTGAACTCCAATGATTTGATTGACAGATGTAAAGCAAGGTGTGAAGAGTTTGGACTCTTCCTCAATATGAAAAGACAAAAGTGAGATATGCAGAGGAATTCCAAGATCAGGCTTGTATATGCTGGTGATGAGGACATGAAGTTGTTAATACCTTCAACTTCTTAGGGTGGTCCATGATTGTAAAAGTAAGGATGAAGTTCTCGGACATAGACAAACGCCTTGCTATGGCTTTAGGAACCATCGGCCCATTTCTCTGACTGGACATCTGGAAGGATAGAGGGATTTCCAGAGCTACCAAATACATTTTGTCGATGCGCAAGGTGGCCCGCAACGATAAGCTGCATGTGGACTCATGCATCCTAAGTCGTGAGTTCGAGCCCCGCTGAAGTCAACGTGTTTGGGTCCCTGGGCAAGATACTTCGTCTCAATTGCCTCGTTTCACCCAAGCGAAAATATGGGGAGCTGTTATGGGGGATCTTACATTCTAAGTGCTAATAGGCATGTGCGCGCCTAGCCAAGCAGACCACCAGATGAAGCGAAATGATTGTGACGATTTCTGATGGCTAGCGGAGTAATAATAATTGGCAAGCGCGCCTTGAGCACCCCGTGGGGTGGATATGTGCGCGTTATAATCGACGTTTTTATTATATTATTTATTGATGTCTTGTTTTCCCGATAGCCACTATGGTTTTGAGACATGGGCTGTAGGAAAACATGACAGAAACAGAATTCAAATGCCTTCGAAATGTGGTGCTGGAGAAGAATGACTGCAAATTTCAGGAGGAACATAGAGCCGAATGAATATGTTGGGAGTCTTGATTGGAGATTCACCCACATTGTCGGCAAGGTTTGACAAAAAAAAAACTTCAAGACTTTGGCCACATATCTAGAGCGCGGGAGAAAGACAACCTGTGAGAAGATCAGTGTGCAAGGGGACAATGTTGAAGGTAAGTCGTTCACGCGGCCGTCAAAAAACTGCGTGGGACTGATTGGAATAAGGAGCTTATTTGCTTATCCAATCAAATGAGGATTACTGATCAAGCAAAGGGATAGGCAGGGAGTGGAACTGTCATCATACGGGGCACAAAAGGGTCAGACATGACGCAAGGACACGACGATAAAAATGACTGGAAATTGTAGGGTTCCGTCGGAACTGACGCACCTCTTTGTATACACTTGCAGATGAGCAAGCAGTCTGCCCTGACCCCATGTGCTATAATTTATTTTTGTGCTCAGGGTAGCTAGTTACTGTCAATAAAAGATAACTCACATCGGACAACTCGCACACTGTTACTCTGCATTTCTGCATTTTTTATTTGGCAAAGTACAGATATCGAAGCAATTCCGTGTCACAAGAAAGTGGTGTGTGGCTTGGCTATTTATTGACTGCGAATGTGACGCTATTGTACTTCGTTAAAATTCAGTCACAATTTTACCTTGCATGCCCTCTTGATCAAAGATTTCTAGTCTTCATCACTCTTCAAATAATCGAAAAATAAAAGGGACTTGATACAGGTATCAGTTTCGGAGGATTTGGATGAATCATACCTTATGAAGGAACAGACATCGGTGTACAACCTTTGGAGGTTTAAGTTGTGTCTATAGGGACCAATATGTCACACAATTGAAAAACATTGTTTCAAATACAAACTTACCATTATCATGGCTTTAACAACTTTAAAATACCACTTTGTTTGACATAGACATAGACAAACCCTTGTCGTCATTTTTATGGAGGTGATTTGCTTAGTTGGTCGACGTGCATTCAAATGGAATTCGTTGATTCAAATGACTGTAGCTCGGCCTATACTAACCGAGTGGAATTATCTTTGCAGCAAATTAATTAAAGATAATGAAATAGGCTTTCCGATGCATACTGAAAAAAGATATGTGCACACATAATACCAACCATTTTAAAAGCTATTGATGACAAAATATTTTAAAACAACTTATGTAAACTTGTGAACGGTATACATGTACACACGTATGTGGTGACGTGAGGAGTATACGTGTGATCATCAATGTATTCCCAAACCACTGTTTCCACCTAAATCCACAGATGATCTTTGGACTTTTTTGCCCGCTTATAGAATCGTTTGCTGTATGACGATCCGGACGGTGTGTTCAGTTCTCTCCAATTCCATGGCCTAAGTTGTTCTAGCTGTTGCTGCTTGTGCAATGCTAACGAGTCAGGTGACCATTTTTCCAAGATGTGGTCATCTTTTGCGTTTTCTATCCTATCTTGGTAAATTGGGTTTGGGCGATTGCCCTTCCTCAAGGCAGGCCTAGTCATTCTCGTTTACGTGACGCAATTAGGCCTTCTCAGGAGAAGTTTGAAGAGGGCGGTGCGAATTGCACGGACACATTTAGCGCAGATATCCGTGTCAGCTTTTGTATTGTTGATTTGGTAAGTAGTAAAACTTAGTGCAGCATCGAGAGATGTCCAAAGCTGAGGTTTCAATATTAAAGCCACGATTTCGGGCACTGATGTAATGATTATTTATTCAAAACTTTAAAACATTACTCCCTCTGAACGAGTCCAGCTTATAAAAAGTTTTCCTTGGCTATACAAACATTTTGACAGTTTCTAAATTAGCAGTTTGCTTCAAACAAATGCACCGACCAAAATTTTTTATATAAAAAATTCTTTTAACTTTCTTTGGTTTTTTCTGTTTGTTTTTACTTTTTAGGAAGTCATGAGGTGGAAGGAGAAAGCTATTAGATGAACCCTTCAAATTTTCGTCGGGGGCGGACATTGAACTAAATAAATGCGGGAGATATATTTATAAACCGGGAGGTATCATATATATAACGAAAATTTTGAAAGGAAGCGAAGGGGAACGCGATTTTTTTCGCCCGCAAAAAGGTTTAATTCCTCCACCAACAGGCGTCAATAATGACCACTCCCTAAAAAGGTGCACATAATTGGCTCAAATGCAGGTGTCCCACAAAAATTAAAGCCTGATTCTTGCACCGAGTAAACCTTCCAGAAAAATATCCCCATCTGACAAGGATTTAAGGGGAGAAATTATTTCTTTGGTTACCAATTTGATGAATTCCTATTTTGTATTGGAGGCAAAGACGAAATTTATAGCTATTGCCTGTGTTTTGTATTGAATATTATGAGCACATCAAAATCACCATTTTGTTTACTCTTGTACGACATTCCTGTACCTATAAAATACAAGGTAGAAAATTATTGAGTGTATCACTACATAAGAAGCAATATAGTGGATGTCTTGAAATCTCCTTGTTATACACCATAAGTATTTCTGTAGCCAAATACAAGAGAAAATTATTTGAATTTGTTTACGATCTAAGTTTATTGGAAATCTCTAGTAACACGTATTGAAAAAAAAACTTTGCCGGGTCGCGGTAATGATTTTAAAGAAAGTTTGAAGACAAATGAAGAGACCTAAGTAATCACTTGGTTTTTTTAGTTGGGATTGCACGTTTTCTTGGTAAAACATATATAAATAAATAGAATGAATAAATTATCATATTAATGAGAATGTTTTGATGTGTTATCCATTTTTAATGGGGACGATGCCATTTGCAAATAATTGTGTGCAAAAAACATTTTATTTACAGAGGTTTAGTATGAAATCATTTTTGATACACAAACATCGGTCCTCGTACCGCTTGTTTCCCTTCCGTCGCGGTTTGTGAATATAACCTAACATCACCTTGACTTTGATTGTGACTTTGACCTCATAAACAATGCGGGCTTGCTGTAACTTCCTAACCAAGTTTTGGTTCCAATTGAACTTAAACTTTTTCAAATGATGTCAATTTTACATTTTCAGCCTATGTTTTACAACTTGACCTCAATGACCTTTACCCTCGGTATGTGACCTTTGACCTCATCACAAATAGGGATCTATGAATCAAGTTTTGGTTCCAATTGAACTTTGCCTTTTCAATGACCAATTTTACATTTTCAGCTGATTTTACAACTTGACCTCACATGACCTTTGACCTCGGTAGTGACCTTTACCTCACACAATGAAGGGATCATATGCTGCACCTATTAATCAGTTTGGTTTTCCCCCCCAATTGGAACTTCGACTATTCAAAAGTGGTCAATTTTACATTTTCAGTCTATTTTACAACTTGACCTCACATGGATTTTGCCCTTCGGTAATTGACCGTTGACCTCATCAACAATGGGATGCCATTTGCCACCGTGACAAAGTTTGGTATAAACTTTGGATTCATTGATTCCAATACTCAAATTTAATGGGTCACAACCATGAGTTGAAAAAAATATTGGGCCAGACGAAGGTCGAGCCCAATATTTTTCAACTCATGGCGAACCAATAAATTTGGCATGGGACGAAAAAATCCCATTTATCATTTTTATGTGTTTGAGAATCTTGTGTCCTATATTATATACACATTTAATTTTAAGAGTAAGTACATGTACAAGTAACCATAGTTATAACTATAGACGATGAATGCATGATATGCAGAGCAATAAGTACCAGAACCACTATGAAACACGGATAAACAGCAAAGCATTGAACCACCAAACCCTGGTTTAAGCACTCCAGCACAATGGGCCACACATGGGATCACCAGGACAGGAACGGCCAAAATGTGGACACCGCTAAAGACTAAAATCAACCTACACCGGAACCATCAAATCACCAAGAACCATCGAAGGCATGGGACCAGCCAGGCATTCCAAATAAAAAAGGGGGACAATCAACAACAGGGACCACCCAACACTGGGAACCAAACCGATAACATGAACCACACAAACCCACCAAACACTGGGAACCACCCAACACTGTACCCACCCACACTGGTACACCACCCAACACTGGGAACCCTCCAACACGGGAACCTCCCAACACTGGGAACCACCCAACACTGGGAACCACCCAACACTGGGAACCACCCAACACTGGGAACCACCCAAACTGGAAACCATCCAACAACTGGGAACCTTCCAAACACTGGGTAACCATCCAACACTGGGAACCATCCCACACTGGGAACCACCTATAACATAGAATCACCACTGTAACAGCAAATACTGAAACCCACGCAAAACATGGATAAAGACTCAACTCAGAAAAAAAAAAAAAAAAACAACCAACCCCTCACCAAAATGAAACATCCTTAATTTGTATCAACTCAATCATCAGCATGTGCATAAATAATGATATATTCTCATCACCAGGGTGGACAATCCTAATCTTCAGTGAGAGCCTATATAGCAATATATGGATAGGGATTGGCGTCCTGAAAGTGGTGAAAAAAATTGGGCACCCAGGTTTTTGCTGGCATTTGATGGCTCAAACTCTCATTTTTATTGGGTATCTACCAGGTGTATAGTAATATAGGACGGAAGATTCTCAAACATAATTAATGGTTTAAATCCATCAAAGTATGTGGAAATTACAGGCACTTTCACCCTTTTTTCACAACAACAGACGTCAACAACAACATCTTCAACAACAGACATCAACTACATGGGACAAAGTGATCCCTATGGTGTCGTCCTGCCTTAGGGCAGGCGAACACACAATAGATAACATCATGAAGTTGGTATGTTATGGTTCTTTAGGATATTTAGAGAATTATTTTGGTTAGAATACGACAAGAATAAGCCAAAACATGTTTTTTTTCGGCAAAAAGCATATGGCTGAAGAAAATAGGATTTCAACTCGCCAAATTAGGTTTTTAATTTTGATACGCTCGGTTTGTAACAAACCTGCTTTTCGAGAAAAAAACTCGGTCCTCGGACCGCTTGTGTTGTCTGCCATCGCGGTTAGTTAATGATAGGCCTAGCATGACCTTTGACCTTGAATATGTGACCTTGTACCTCAGCCCAAATGAGGGTTTGCATATAAACTCCTTAACACGTTTTTGCAATTGAACTTCAACTTTTCAAATGAGGTCCAATTTTACATTTTCAATCCTATCTTACAACTTGACTCACATGACCTTTTGAACCTTGGTATGTGACCTTTTAGCCTCATCAACAAATGAGGATCCCATGCTGCACCTAGACTCAAGTTGGGTTTAAATCCATCAAAGTAAATGTATGTGGATATTACAGGCAAATGTTGACCCTTTTTTCCGCAACAGACAAAACAGACAACAACCACAGACATCAACACCAACAGTGGACAAAGTGATCCTTTGTGCCTTCCTGCCTTAGGCAGTCGACACAAAAGTGTGTTTAAAAACATGATTATCGACCGATAATAAACTTGAACCAACTTTTTGACGAAGCAAGTTAAGAAAAATTAATTTTCAAATCGATAAACCTGTTTTTTTAAAGGATTCATGAAATTCGATTTTAAACAGTTGGCCCATACACTGCATAATCAAAAAGATACCTTTTCGAATCAATAAACCGGGTTTTTTCGCCGATGGCAGGGTTTTTGAAAACTTGGCTTTCCAATCAGCAAGCCTGGGATTTGCAAATTTTAAAAACAAATAACTTTGATAAAATTTTTTTTAGGTTCTCGTCGAGAAACCAGTTTTTTTAAGAAAATTCACACCTGAATAAAAAACTACCATCCAATTGAAGGGGTGAGTTATGACGTTTTAGCTCAGTAATTCCTTTCTCGCTCCAAAGACGTTAAATTTTTCAATAATATTTTTTGCCCATGAATTTCAAATTTTTAATTTACACAACTGCTGAAAATATAATGGACTCTAATGGTTTTCATCAATGTCACTTCATTCAAAATTTTGGGCCTGTGCCACACTTTGGAAGAGGTTGTTACTTATTCAAAGTATAAGCCAGAAAAAAAATGTTTATGTTCACCATGGACGTACCATGGCTACTCGCGCCTTTTAAATAGCTTTAAATTTTAATACGCTACGGTATAACCTGTTGTTTTATAAACGATTATCAAAATTTTCACAATATTTTTAAAGATTAAATGAGATGATCAGATGTTTTAACCCATTGTATAATTTGATGATATAAATCTAATGATTACACGGCCAGGGTAATATCAACATCAATTTAGTGCCTCTTTCCAAGTAACATACCAAAATATATATTTGGCCTACTACTCACCTAGTATACCAAAAAGGTTTGTTTTTAACACACAGAATAATTAAAATGGTTTTCTTCAATATTCGATCCAAACAAATATTAAACTAGCTCAAATAACCGCGCAAATCAGTAAAACATATTCAAGTAGGTACGCGAATCGAAAGAAAAAAGTTAAATTATTTGGTCCTATTTATATGTCCAAATACTATAGGTATGCTCCCTATATAATTCACATACTCATGCTGCTAGCTGTTAGATTTGCTTTTCAATGCTTAGCCTGATATGGGACTATAGCAACCTTGACCATCGCATACCAAGGTCTGTAAGCAGTATTGCTTCCAGACTGCGCCACCCTCTGTAATGTGTTATTAATAACACCCATAACATGTTAAGGCGGAGATGATAATAATAGTAAATGGACCTGGATCTTGGAGCTAGTCTACACATATTTTCCAATCTTGGCAAATGTGTTGACATACAGCTAAAAAAAAAAGGGAAAAAAAAGAAAGAAAAAAAAAAAAAAAAAAAACAGACATCTCTGCAAACAAAAAAAAAACACACGACCTTCACCCAGTTTGTCCTGCATATGTTACTTGACCACAGTTGCTATGGATGTTATTCATTATCGCCATTCAGTGTAAAATGTGTGAAAAAACACAGTCTCCAGTTGAGTCTAGTATATATTTTACATTTTTTCCGAAACATTGGCGTTCCTTAGTAATTTTTGTCCCTTGAAAATTCATATACATACCTCTCATTAATACAGCAAAGTTTCAGGAACGTATCCAATCATTATAACCCACAGAATAAAAACCCTTTTAGTTACAAATAGACTCCTCTCCAATTTTTGAGAACAGGGGTTTCTATAGCCGGCGACCCGGCAAAAAGAGCTTTCTTTTTAAGGAGATCGAGTAAAGGCCGGATCATAGTGAGAGATAGGAGGGGATGGATTTAGTTTTATTCAGCTTTGTTGAAGGGGGATATTTTGCTTTGTTTTCATTTATCGTTTCAAATTATAGGGTAGGGAGTATAAGGGCTGTGTGCATGCACTTAATCTACGGGGGTCGTATGCACCGACTAAAGATAAAATGACCCTATTTGAGTAAAATTTAACCCTTATCCGTCGTCATTGAGTGAGGGGCACAGGTTTATAGAAGGACTAGATAAGATATTGTTTAGGATTTTGGTATGCTTGTCTCGTTTTTGCGTAGTGATGATTTAGTTGGATTATTGTTTGGAAAGGCCTGGAAAAGAATTAGGACTGGAAATCTATTGTCAGTTTGAACGTTGGAAACATCTGATGACTAAACATATTTGCAGCCCCAATGTTTGTTACTTGGACCTCCCAGGGACGTCCAAGCAGATGACGCTAATTAGCACTACTTTCGGCCTCGGTCACTGTAATTACACTATCAGTAATACCAAACAGAAGCCACGAAATATATCACGCTAGCTTCTTGTTTCGGCATAATGCCGTGCGGGTTGTAATATAGCACAGGAATAAAGATGGCAGCTTCCATGATGTTGTAACGTCGTGACTTTGTCGGAATAATCTGATTTTTTTCGCAAGAATACTTTCAATGACGCACGAAATCATCGGTATCTTCTTATTTAGGGGTATTCATTATATATGTGCCGCTAGATTTATGCCAATAATTCCTTTAAGTTATACTTTCCTTGCGTCATTGGCTCTTGAAATGGTGCCTCAGGCGACTGTGCGGCCAGAGAACCATTCAAGACCACTGACAAAGACTTGGCATAAGAGTATTTTGATAGGAATTTCTGACAATGGCAGCTATTGCACTTACGACATTCTGCATCTCATAACGAAATGATTAAGGCTGATGATTGTATTCTTAAAAGACTTTGAGTTAGCTCTTCTGGCTGAACTTTTTTCCCAACCTTGAAACAACTTAAGGTAATAAGGTGAGAAATTCCTCATGGAAGGAGAATTTTCTTCACCAATGCATCACACTTTAATAGTTAGTGAAAGGAAAAAGGTTCATTTTGAAAGACTGGCCCCTGGTTTAAACTATTCTAGTAGGCTCCCCGGGAGGCTCCCTTTGAGAAACCAGCTTATGGCTCTAATTGTTTGAGATGTTTTTCAATATACCCCTTAAGTCCAGGCTGAGAACCCAGCAGCACCAAAGCACCTTTACTTTTAGTGGTGGTCCACTGTCCCAACAGCCTGCGGCTCCAAATGGGTTTCCAGGGAACATGCACGGTCATGTACTTTTAACAGATTGAAAGCCTGTCATCACCACCACTGAGAAACAAGTATTTAAAAAAAACTGTGCGGGTCGCCAGGCATAATGTTACCAGAATAAAACAACATTAAAAAGCATTTAAAGAGGAATGGTTTTCTAGTTTTAATGTGCACTTTTTATTACAGAAACATGTATAAAAAGAAATCTCATAACCTGATTTAAAGTATATGTGTTGATACATGAGTATAAGATTGCATTAGAACGCATCACCTTGTTATGTGTTGAAATTAATCCCAGTTTAAACTTTAAGTTAACATAGGTTACACCTTCCTGTCATTTCACATAAAGAAATAAAAGAATTAAAAAAAAAAGCCCCAATTGGGCGCAAAATGTGGTAAACTGAATCACTAGTCACCTTCCTATCAATTTCAAATAAAGAAAATAGAAAAACCCCAATTGGGCGCAAACTGTGTTAAAACTGAATGCCCCACGTTATAAGCTGTAATTTAACATAGGTTACCCTTCCTATCATGGTAAATAAAGAAAATAGAAAAACGCCCAATTGGGCGCAAAATGTGTACACTGAATCCCCAATTATAAGCTTTTATTTAAACATAGGTTCCACCTTCCTGTCACTTCAAATAAAGAAAATAGAAAAACGCCCACTTTGGGCGCAAAATGTGTTTTAAACCTGAATCCCCAATTATAAGCTGTAATTTAACATAGGTACCCTTCCTATCATTCAAATAAAGAAAATAGAAAAACGCCCAATTAGGCCGCAAAATGTGTTAAAACTGAATCCCCAAGTTATAACCTTTAATTTAACATAGGTTACACCTTCCTATCATTTTAAATAAAGAATAGAAATAGAAAAAAAAGCCCAATTGGGCGCAAAAGTGACAAAAACTTGAACCCAAGGTATAAGCTTATTCAACATAGGTTACACCTTCCTGTCATGCAAATAAAGAAAATAGAACAAAAAACGCCCAATTGGGCGCAAAATGGGTTAAAACTGAATCCCCAAGTTATAAGCTTATTTAAACATAGGTACACCCTTCCTGTCATTTCAAATAAAGAAAATAGAAAATAGCCCAATTGGGCGGCAACATGTGACAAAACTGAATCCCCAAGTTATAAGCTTTAATTTAACTAGGTTACACCTTCATGTCATTTCAATAAAGAAAATAGAAAACGCCCAATTGGCGAAAATGTGTTAAAACTGAATCCCCAATTATAAGCCTTATTTAACATAGGTTACACCTTCCTATCATTGCCAAATAAAGAAAATAGAAAACACGCCCAGTTGGCACAAAAGTGTTACAAAACAATCCTCAAATTTTAAGCTTTAATTTAATGTAGGTTACACCTTCCTGTCTTTTCAAATAAAGTGGGATACCTAAAACTTCGTCTGAAATAATATCAACACAAACATACATGGTAAAAGCTTTTCAATCATTCGTGTATAAACTTACGTGGACTGATCAGTTCTTACTTGATAACTCTCTCCATTTGTTATTCACCCTTTATCTATCCCTGCAACGTTTTAACCAAACTCCCATCAAAAAGCAATTCTTCACATAGACTAAAATCAAAGAATGCTTTTGTTAATGCCATTTCACAACATGCAATGATGTTATTCTTTGTCTGAAAAATTTGCATCGCAATTAACCACCCAACACTAAAACTCCAAAGTAATAGTAGTACGTAGATCATTTTTCCATAAAGAAACATTAATGAAATGACCTTCAGCTATAGACTCCTTCGCAATTTTGAGAGCAGGTGGTTTCTATACGTCGGGTCGCTAGGCGACCCGAACAAAAAGAACTGGAAATGGTATCACCGGTTCCGGGGTTTTCATTTGCTTTGGTGGAAAAGACAAGGCTTTAAACCATAAGTTTTTTCCACTTAGGCAACACACCCTTTTGCCGTAAAATGGCCAAAATAAACGTGATAAGCCTATCCATGTTAATTTTTGGTCGTCTCAAAATATTTGATAAAATATAATATTTTGCTTGGGGGCAATTCGTTATTCCGCCGTGTCATGCTCCGAAAGGTCGTTTCTAGGGGCGGAACCAGACCTAAACCTCCGATGAGGGGGTGGGGAGGGGGGCTGGAGACTCAAGAATTGTCCCGATTGCTGTACCGCTTGGGGGGATGATTAATGTCAAAACCAAACCCTCATTTTTTATTCCGAATGGGTTTACTCCAAAAGGTCATTACTCTCCCGAAAGTCGATTCTTCTCCGAATGAATCGGAATATCGACCTTTCGGAGAAACATTTATTTATAGGTCAGGTTAGGGTTATGGGTTGGTAGGTTCTAGCTTTAGTGTTAGGGCTTTAAGTTAGGGATAGGATGTGAGTAAAATATTCTAAATAATGGTTTTTTAATTCCGAACGTTTATCTAAAATGTCGATAATCCCCGAAAATTTGGGGACACCGACCTTTCGGAGTAAATATCCTACGGAAAAAATAACCCTGAAATGGTTGGAGTTTATAAAATAGTTTGTACTTCCTTGGTCATTTCAGAGCATATTGAAGATTCCATCAAACCGTAATACTCCTGGAGCATATTTAAATAACAACAACAACCAAAAAAGAAAAATTAAATATTAAATTATATACATGGTTACTTAAGTTGAGGTCTAGAAAATATTAAGTCTGAGCTAGCTTTATATTATTCTGTAAATTATGCTCATCGTATACTTTAGAAAAGAGGTTTAGTGGCGGTCACTTATTTACGCAGAAGGGAATGGAGGGAATTCAAGTAACTTTTTTCGGGCGAAATTCGTTTTCCCCAAACCTTCAGTTCCGACAAATATTTTTCATTCCCCCTGATTTATGAAATTTCTCCATTTAAAAGTTTACGCCCCCGCTCTCCTAGTTGAAACTTTTCATTTTTCCCTCTTCTCTTGGCGTACAAGATTTTTGTCGTATTCTCCTCAAATTCCACCACCATTCCCCCTGCCGTAAATAATGACTCCGTCCCTTATATTGATTCCCTACCACTTTGACACTGAACGATATTTTAATTCCTTTCTACATACAGGACTTTGGGCATGGACGGCGCAGGATACATGATTAATTTGGTGACTCAAATTAAGAAGTGGACTGGGCCCAGGTAATTTGATGTAAAAATCCAATGCAAAGAAAATGTCGGACCAGTAGTAGCTGACGGTACTGTACTCAACTCGAATATAACAAAAAAAATCAAGAAGGAAGTGTGCGTGTATATCATGCCTACACTGTAAAGTTACAGATTACTTTTTCGTTTCGTTTCGCCATTTCCCTGTCGTTCGTATGTTTCGCCATCAGTGATGCAGATGACCATGACAAGACAAATAAGTCAAAAAGATACAGTTTGTGTGTGCGCAAGTTTGGTTGATGAGTCCCCCAATTTGAGCATGAAAAGTCTGTGACACAGGACATCCCAACGGAAGTGAGTATAGAGCTAACGCCCCGAAGTTTGGTTAGACGAACGAGATACCACTATCTGAAACACGGAAATTCAGAGAAAAATATAACTTTGCAAATATGAAAGTCCGGCCGGGGACCCGTTGTTGCGTGTAGCCCCAGGTTATTGCAACGTGATCTTTTTGAATAAACAATGAACCTTTAGCCATTTTCCCAATATCTTGGAAAGGAAGCCCACCGCGTGTGACCGCAATTGACTTTTTTTACTCCGGTACCTAAGGAATAATTTAGCTATATTTCAGTAGATTTAGAGTAGTTCAAAAATTTGAACCCCCATAGTAACTTACCACTTTACCCCTCTCCTGGGCTACACGGCAACAACGGGTTCTCCGCACTTTCATATTTTTCAAAAGTTATATGATTTTTTCTCCTGAATTTTCCCGTATTCACATATTGGTATCTCATTCTCTAACCAAAACCTTCTGGGCTTACGGTCTAGTACTATCTGATGCCTATGATGCTATGGAGTTGATCCTGGACTTTTGCTTATGCCTATGCCTCAGCCTTTCCTGATTCTATGAGATTCTGATGTTTCAGCACCATCTTTGATAAGGCTGCGCCATGTGGGGCGGTCCTTTGCTATTAGGCTTTCCCAACTGTTCGCGTCTATGCTGAGCTCTTGAGCGAATGAGTGTATCTTGAAACGCTCTTCTGTCCCACAGTGGCGGATTTAAGATTCAGCGTTCAATCAGCTGCTGACCAGGGCAGGGCTTTTCCCTAAAAATGCTCTCGGCCCCCCTCGGACACACTATTCGCCCATAAAAGTGTGATATTGTTTGCTGTCTTGACGCTAAAGGGCCCCCCACCTAGCTGCTTACAAGGGCCCTTTCCCTAAATCCGCCACTGTCCTTCCAACCACGTGAAACGATTGTCCTGTCTTCAGGTCGCCATAGAAGATTTTCCTTGGGTAGACGGTAGTGAGTTATTCTGGTCACATGACCAGCCTATCTAAGCTGTGATTTTCCTTCAGATGGTCTAGATACTTTGCATACAAGCACGAGTGAGACTTCCGTACTGAAAACTTTGTCCTGCACTTGATCATCAGTAGGTCTATCCTTCTCAGACAGTCAGATGGAAGTGATTTGCTTTCCAAGCATGGCGTTACACTGTCCAAGTTTCACACTTAAAGATGGATGACCCAATAACAATAGCCTGGTAGACTATTAGTTTGGTTTCCAATCTGCTTCCTCGCCATTCCCAGACCCCTTACTCTACTCTACCCGCAAACGGGCCAAAGCAGCGCTGGTCTTTTGCAATCCTGTTGTTGATTTCATCATCGATTTAGCACATCACGGGAGAACAAAGGTTGCTCCCCAATAGGTGAAACTTGTCAACTGTTTGTTAGCAATGGTTTTCTATAAGGATGATTTAGGATAGGCAGGCAAGTTCAAAATAAGGTTTTGCAGTTTTTCTTTTGTACTTGTTGTCCAATAAACCTTCGCACGTTCTCGGTAGGGTTGTTCTACCACCGATCAGTGCAATTTGAGAGAAATTTCGTATGCTCAAAAACAATCTCCTCCTGTCCTTTCAAGTAAAGAAAGTTCAGGTAGAGTGCGGAATTTTGTTCTCTTGATTTGATTGGCGGCAAAGACAATTCATGGTCAGTGGTTCCGCGATCCTTTGTGAAGCCACATTGACTCTCTGGAAGAAACCTTTATCCAGAGCTTTTGATCAACAAGTCGATTAAGAAGGATTCTAGCCACAATCTTTCCAGCAATTGATAACATGGATATTCCTCTGTGGGTTGTCACGGACCGACGGTTTTTCTTTCTTTTCGTACAGATGGATGATGGATGCATCCTGAAGTGTTGCGGAATTGTTTCTTGATTTCACATAGACTGGAAGAGTGTGGTGAGCTTCTCCACCGACAAGGTCCCGCCGCCTTTAGATTTTCGCATGTAATTTCATCAGGGCTAAGTGCCTTAACCGCAGAGTGACAAAAGGCTTGTGGCATTTCTAGTCTTTCTCAAGGGAGGTTGTGCCGCAATAGAGGTGTTAATGTCTACCTGGGGCAGTCTATTTATTGGCTTGTCATTATTGATGAAGAACAGTCCAGTGACTGTATTGAAATGTAGTTCCATCATCATCACTGAGAAGAGATGACGTTCCAGTTGATCGGGCCCTTAGACTGACTTGAGTGCGTCATAGAACAATTTTGCATTTTTCTTGTCCGCATGCATCTGTATTTCCTTTAATTTCTTTGTTAGCCTGAGCGTGGATGAGAGAGTGATGTCCACGATGCGCAACGTTCGCACCTATACGGAGAACACATAGCGAGTGTACAACCTCATGTGCCAATCAAAATGTGAGCTCAAATCCGAATTTCTTACAAAGTATCGAGGCAACCTTTGAAAAAATTTAATTTGTTTAAGAAATGTGGGTTTTCGAAAGGCTGGTCATTTCGATGGCGTGGGTTTTCGAATCCCACCGTGCCACCACATGTAGATAACAGTTGTACTTAATTCTCAAGGATAAGCAAGGGCTGAAGGCTGTTTTTTTTTTTGTTTGCATATATTTTATATTCAAACCTACTCCAAGGTTCAAACATAATGTAAAGCTATTCCACACTAAAAACAATGAATAAACCCGGAGGCTACCGCAGCTCAGTGTCTTCCCAATCAAAATAGCGATGACTATTGAATAAGGTTCGAGCTCCGAGCTGGACAACGGTTGCATTTTGATTAACATGGTGCTGTACAATCTAATAAAAATCCCTGGCAGCTCAAATCATTTCCTGTCACATTTGTTTTAAAAGAAATGATTGGGTTTTCGAAAGGCTGGTCCTCAATTACTTACCTTTTCTGTTAAACCACCGAACTCATTAATAGGCGGGTCTTCTCTAGTCACCACCACTCACTATACCTTTATGATGTAATGACTACATTCCTTAAACAATAATCATATGCCAGATGTCTTGTCAAGGATGACGACAGGGTTCTCCATGTTCTTTTCAATTCAAGTCACCGTGAGTCTGCTTAAGAAAAAAAACATGATAACATTCAACCTCTAGTGTTTTCAGGGCAACATGCTTAAACTGATTGAAGCCGAAACCAGGAACCCTCCCTGGAAGTCATTTGATTTTTTATTTGCCCGTGGTGGTCTTGAGCTTTGCAGCGAGAGCGTGAATAATTTTGCGAACATTTCACAAACCTCCGTACCTGGGGAAAGAAGTTAAAAAAAGCAATTTCAAACTCTGCCAAAATGATGACCCTCTCCCTGCATGTTTCTTAATAATAACTGTGACAGTATCCTTGCAACAAGGGAGATACACATAGAGGCACATTATTCTTTTGCAAGTACAATATGTTGTATTTTTAATGTTAAATGCTGCTGCTGTGCGGTTTGTCTCGTCTTTGTCTTTCCCCTGCCGGCATGCTCGGCCCCTAGTGCAGGCTGCAGCTTGTTTCTGGCGGTGTGTTGTACTTCTATTCTATTGTTAATTTTACTGTAATGTTTTAATAAGTAGTAAAGAATGATTGAACCCAACACACATTATGTCGGAGACATTTTAGATATCAATAAGGCTCTTGAAGCGGGTCATCTTCTATTCTTTTTTTCCAAACTTTAAAGTGTAGAGCTGGTGGACTAGTTCATGGCCATGTATAATAATAATAACGAGTACGTTTAGACAGCACTTTAATCATTTTGGCAAAAACCTCCAATCGCTGTGTCCTATCATTATTACGCCGCCCAGGAATCGTCACAATCATTTTCGCTTCATTCTGCTGCCCAAGCGCACATCCTATATCAGCTAGATTGTACTATTCGCATAACTGCTCCACAGATTTCGCTTTGGTCGAACAGGTCAATTGCGGATTAAGTATTGCCCAAGGACACAAACAGTTGACTGCAGCGGCTCGAACTCACGATTTACATGGTCTTAGGATCCCGCAACACTATTCAGTACGCCACACGTACTCCACGTATAATCTATCCGATAGTAACAGCTGTTTTCCTATTGGAATCACACCACTAAATAAACTATAGGTGTAGCAGACGACGTCAGTGCCGAGTCAGTGTTGGCGTCCGGAATATGGCGCTTGCCCAAATGAAGAGTCAAGCAAACCCATTCTGGTGGTAAAATATTTTGTCTGTGCCATTGTTTGTATATTTCTGAGGGTTTGGGGAAACTGTGTACAATTTTAGTTTCTATAACACTCAACTAGGTTTGAAAGTTTTGAAACCAATGCAAATCGTTCGATGCTCTGTAGCTAAAAAAATCTCCTTCATCATATAACTTTTTCATTTTTGTTGAAGAGGTATGGTGCTAATCTTAAAAAAAAATCAGTTTTGAAGTAATCGCTTTATAGCCAATAAATCGACGTTTGGTGAGAGGGTCATTATTTTTTGTACACGAGGTCTATGGGATTATTGATTGGGTGTGATTCCTATTACTGCACCGTTGGTTCCCAGGGGTAGCAAGTTTGGTGAGCAAAGTTGTTCTCACATTCTTTGTTATGGGTTTCGTGTTAAGGAATGGTTCAATGCTAGGACGCGCTTTTGTTTACCTTTTAGCATATGACCTAGGGAACAACTTAGAAATGTCGCATAAATGACAAGTTAAGTGAAAAGATAGGGTACGACTTGACATACACCAAACCAGCGATTCAAGCAATCCAACCCCATTATATGATGTATTTTATTACGCCTATGTCTATTTTACAGGTTGACATTCGTTTTATAAGGCCTACTTTCTCTCCCAAAATGGTTTAGAATTATTCATCAAGAGCAGTATCTTTTTTTCTAGTTGTATAGTCTCAACCGATCTGGCCTAAAGGCGATACTGCTTGAATCAAAGTCTGTAAATATACCCGCCACTGATAATATAACGTGTGTTGTTTTTTCATTTTTCAAGCATTCTTACAAAAAAATGTTTCATGGTAAAACCCTTATGAAATGGGTACACTCCGCATAAGTTAAAGCTTTGTTCAGTGGGGCTAAAAGCAATTTTAACCTTGGTAGTATGGGTAAAAACCCTTAAATCCCGTTCCCGCAATGACAACAAAACCCCACATACATTTAAGCCTCGCTTTCCAGGGAAACGCGAGTTTTTGTAGAACAATTTTTGTAGGCGTCTTTCACTGAAAAATAAGTTTTATCGATTGCCTTGTGACAAATAAAACTTGTGATTGACCAATGATCGAAAAACTTAGATTTTCGACAATAAAAAACAAATATTTCAATAGGAAACTAATTTTTATACAATTAAAAGCCAAGAACTTTAAAATAAAACATGTTTTCGATTAAGAAAAGTTTTGTCAAATAAAAACGTCTTTTTCGATTTTTTTTTAAAAAATTTTCATCGTCCCAGGGACCCATAGGCCATGAGGCAAAATCGAAACAGATGCTCGGATCAGGCAAGGACCAGGGGCGCACCCCCTGTGAAGTACAACTAATTCTTCGATTTTTTCCGCCCTAAAATTATAGAAATCCGTTCTACGTGTGTTCTCAATTCTATAACCCCATACTCTCTGCCAAATTGTTCAGAGTATTTACCGTGCGCCGAGCGTGACGTGCGTCAACAGGGAAGTGAATCCCGATTGGCTTGTTTGAGTAAGTTTGCCTCCCCATTGGTTAATCCCACATGAGGCAAGCCATACGCTCCGCCCCTTTATGCAGATATTGCGACGCGCCGGGTTGCCAAGACCTCCTGAAACCATTCTGGCAGCGGAATGTAGATGTGCACATTCTCGAGAAAATGAATTAAATGTCATCTCAATTTATGCCTGAATATCAGTGACGTACGGGATGTATACCATTATTCATGTGAAATGACGACCATAAATAATGGCTATTGAGAAGTAAGTAAATCCGCTCGGATGTTAAATACCACACACTTCCACAGATTCCTTTTTCAATCTGGAATCTGCAGAGCCATTGTTATTATCTATGCAACTGAAAATTTTGCAGGTGCTAACAATCACCCCCGATTTAGATTAAGGCATTTTTCATGACTTGGAAACAAAAAACAAATTAACAACCGTCCCTCTTTCACGAAACTTCTAAGGGAACGAAGTTAACAAAGCTCAGAGAAAAAAAATGTTTGGCAAACTGTGACCTAACTTCTTGGTCCAGAACCAAACCGTAACTTGCTGCGTAACCCCCATTTCTATGCAATTTTATTGCTTTCATAGCATAAATCGAAAATCAAATTCGACTTCTATATGAAATGCAGGGGAACCGGTGCCGCCGAACAAAACTTTTAAAATAAATTGAATAGAAAAGAGGTCCAATATTAATATGATTAAGTTATGGTGTTGGTTCTGCACCAAGATGTTTAGGTCATGGTTTGCAATCAAACTCTTTCATGATTTTTGCTCATCTTGGCGTTTTCTTTCTTTGCATAAAATGAGAAATCTCGACAACAAGTTTTGCACTCCCATAGAATCTGAAGTTCGTTGTCCTATTCATCCTATTCTAACGGGCGATTTACTTATCACTAGACCATTATTTGCTGGAGTCATGGAACGAGCTGTCGTGGTGTACACTCTTGGTCCTGATATTCGGAAAAGGAGATGGCATTTAATTCATTTTCATACGAAAATGTGCACATACTAGAAGTGAAAACACGGTAAACTGATTTGATAAGTTTAGCAATTATTTTAGCAAAACTAGTACTTGTAAGGGTGCGTCCACCTTTTGTAAACGCTAATGAGACTTGCCCGCTAGCCGACGAAATGACGAAGAGACGTTCTTCTGCAACAATTAATTACGTGATGTCCAAATTTGTTGCTGTAATTCTTTAACACTATAACACCAATTGGTGTTAAATGACACCCAGTCAGTGGTGTGCGCAGGGTCTTTTGAGTGGGGTCACACTAATAATAATTTTCCCTTGAATGGACAAAAAAGTTTAAAGCAAATGCATGCTGACCTATAAAAATTCTCGTGAATGTGTCCTTTCTTCTCCCCTCACTG
>JAMKCH010014800.1:0-41069 GCA_023653785.1 Ophioderma brevispina | reverse complement strand
ACATACTCGCACCAAAATATTCAAGATAAGTTTGATGTTATTAATGAAGAACTAGCAAAAGTTAGTAATTGGTTTAAAGCTAATAAGCTGTCAGTCAATGCTACCAAGACAAACTTCATGGTGTTGGGTACTTACCAAAAGACAAATTGTATTAATAAAAACAGTTTTGATAAAAACATCTTCTTGGATAAACACCGAAATAGAACGAGTAAGTGAAACAAAATTTCTTGGAGTTTTGATAGATGAGAATCTTACATGGAAAATTCATATAGATAGTATATCAAAAAATATTTCTAGAGGTATTGGTATATTGAACAAACTAAAACACTTTATTCCGGAACGAATACTCCGTTCTTTGTATTGTACATTAGTACTTCCATATGTCAATTACGGTATTCTTGCTTGGGGCACTGCTAATAAGATGTACCTTGAGAAAATACAACTGGCACAAAAAGTATCTCGGCATGTTTTTCGATCAGTATTGTGCCAAAGTCAGACCATTTTGAAAGTTTCGAAATAAACATTTTGTGCCTTTGTCTTGCTCTTTCATTTAATACCTTGCTTGTAAAAAAGCGTGTAGAAATGGTTGAGATAGAACGCCCGAAAGACGCAAACAACCAAAACCACTCTATCTCAGCCATTTTTGCATGCCTTTTTACAAGCGAGGTGTTAAATGAAAGAGCAAGACATTTTCAATAAAATGTATATTCGAAAACTTTCAAAATGGTCTGACTTTGGCACGATACTGATCGAAAAACATGCCGAGATACTTTTGTGCCAGGTGTATTTAAATTACAAAAAAGAGCAATGCGAATAATCTCAAACAGATTTACAGAAGTCATTCAGCTCCTCTTTTTAAAAAATACAATATTCTTAACGTTTACGATGTGTATAAATTAGAAGTATGTTCTTTTATGTTTAAACACTTTACTTGTCAACTCCCTGAGTTATTTAATTGCTATTTCAAAAAGCAGATCACTTTACGTACCTATTGTATCAGGAATACCACATGAAATTTGTTATTAACAGAACAAAAACTAAATTTGCCCAAAAATCTATAAAAAATTAAGGTACATCCCAGTGGAATATATTACACAAAGGCGTGAAACAATCAAGATCGGTTAAGCATTTCAGATCACAAATTAAAGAAAATCTTTTGCTTCAATATATATAATGTGACTGTATTTATTATACTGAAATTGCTTTTGATAATTGTTTGTATCAACAAATTAACTTATAAGCTCGACAATCGATGCCGGTACTTGTGTAGCTTTGAAAATGTTTTTTTTTTTCTGTGTAATCGGTGTATTTTTGTTTGTATGTGCTTAGTGGACTTTATGTAAGAAACCATGATTAAGGTGATGTTCCATTTCGGGCCAGTAGGCCTTTCGAACATCCCCTTCATTTAATTTTGTACCAAGCTATATTTTATATATTGTATTTTTACATGAATGTAAATAAAGATATGATGATGAAAAAAAAAAAAAAAAAAAAAATACCCTTGAGCCCCCCCAATAATCTTCACACTTTTTAACAAAACATCAAATTCCAAAGCTTCTAGGGGGCAAAAGTTTGAGATTTTCAACAAATTTTGGCCCAAAATCGCTGATATTTGCCAAAAATCTGACATTTTTCTTCGGGGGGGGGGGGGGGGGGAAAAAAAAAAAAGGAAAATTTTCAAAAAAAAAAAAAAAAAAAAAAAAAAATGGAAAATTTGCCCCCCCCCCCCCGCTGGTGCCTCGCGGTGGGCCCCCCCAATCCTGAAAATCTTCCTAAGCCAATGAATATATATAATGTGACTGTATTTATTATACTGAAATTGCTTTTGATAATTGTTTGTATCAACAAATTAACTTATAAGCTCGACAATCGATGCCGGTACTTGTGTAGCTTTGAAAATGTTTTTTTTTTTCTGTGTAATCGGTGTATTTTTGTTTGTATGTGCTTAGTGGACTTTATGTAAGAAACCATGATTAAGGTGATGTTCCATTTCGGGCCAGTAGGCCTTTCGAACATCCCCTTCATTTAATTTTGTACCAAGCTATATTTTATATATTGTATTTTTACATGAATGTAAATAAAGATATGATGATGATGATGAAGATGTGACGTTACCGATTGTGTAATCGTCTATGCAAGAAAACAAAATCCCATTTACTTGTATCGCTCGCTTCTGCGCTTTCGAAGACTTTCCTTTATTTTCTTCTAAACTTTACTCAACTAAATCAGAATTATGAGCAATACAGATAACTATCTGTTGAAGTATCTGGTAGATTTAATGGTTCTATCAAAGCATGAGTGCGCATGCGCGGAGGGAGTGGTTGTCTCCCGAGATCGTGGAAAATATCATCCTAAAATTCCACTTTTTATATCGGACATCGGCACTTATTTGTTCCAAATACTAAAACAAATCACATGTTGTGACTATGTATAGCTGACTTTGGTGTGTTTTGTGGCTCTGAGCGACAGAAGTGGAATGATTTCGTACTAAAATGGTCATCACTTTCACCAAAAGGGCGACCTGTTTATTCATCCTTGCCTAACGTCATCAGATAGAGGTCTGTCCTGGTCGTGAAGTAAAACAAGTAGTTCTGGTGTGGCAACTCGTCTTTTGGTGGTTATTTCATATCTGATTACCACATTAGCTTAACTATTACTACATCTACATTGTATTTGCTACTTAAGCTGTGTTTTTGAGATCTATCTCAGTGGTGTTAATTATTCTAGCTGCTGAATCGTTGTTGAAGATCCCACTTGGCCCTGACGGGTCCAACCCCAATAATGTATACAATCAATGCATTCCATCTATGCCGAATGTCCAGGTCATCTTGTGCACTCAATATCATCATTCAATAAGAGCGCAGTATCAATGAATTGGCCAACAGGTTACATTACGTGCTGCACACATTACACGTAACTTTTGTGTTATCAAGCATTCCCCACAGAATATCGACACCAATGAATTGTATTACCTATTGTACATCTTGACTTTATGTCAATGCCCATGCATTGAGTTAAACCCAGGCTCATATAAGCCTATGTTTTCCTTTCCAGGTTTGCTCGTTAGCAGTGAAGTGGGTAGAAAGGGATTAGTGTGACAGCTTCCTATCTGGTACCATACAAACTGTATGGGAATGTCGACCCACACTTTATACGAACCCACTGGACGGAACCAGGGTTATATGGATCTGATGAAGCTGTGGATGAACCAACTATTCTTCTGATTGCACCTGTTTCAGCTCAGTAGAGAGGCGTTCCAATAGTTTCATGAGGATGGTACCCTATTAATTGGTTCTCCAAAATCCACGGTCATCTTCTCCCGTCTGGAAAACATAAAAATAGTGATCAAGCTTTTTCCTAATAAGAGCAAAAAGTTGGCGTCGTTCAGATTTCTTGTTGAAACTGTCATGAGCTAAAGCCCAAACGTGTAAGCTCTGCATCCCTGTAGTACAACACCACAGTTACACTTATAATTTGCACTGAGTCCTGGCTAAATGAAAACATTAGCAACAATGAGGCTTCCCTCTGACTGTTTAACGAGCAGTCAGAAAAGATAGGGACACAAACGACGGGCTTGTGTGTTTTTTGTGGCTCTTAGGAATGATCTAATTGGTACCCCTCGGTTGGGCTCGGCACTAAATGTGAAATTGTGCTGGGGTGCGTATTCAGCTTACTGGTTGTAAGGACATGGTCATTGGCGCTTTTTATAGTGTTCCCAATAACAATGATCTCAATTATCTCGAGGCTTTAAGATCATCTTTGTCCCGCATTAACACCAAAAAGGGACTACAGTTTGTCTCGGAGGGGACTTTAACATGGGTGACATAAATTGGGCCTCCAATTCGGTCATTCCTGGAGCCAGAAATGTTGGCATGCAAGAACTCATGATTGAGATTGCCGACCAGTTTAATCTTTCCCAGGTTGTCACAGAGCCTACCAGAGAGGATAGATTGCTTGATATTTTTCTAACATCTAATCCTAGCCTTATTGAGAGGGTCATTATGACCTCAGGTATTAGTGATCACGATGCTATTCCAGTTATTGACATGCTCACATCACCAAAACTTATCAAATCCAAACCAAGGAAAATCTTTATGTTCCATAAAGCCAACAATACTGAGTTAAAACATGACCTCTTACAGCTTAGTAATGATATCATAGCTCAAGAGTCATCCACAGTTGAGGTAGACTGGGTCAGTTTTAAAAATGGTATAACAAAGGCAATGGACTCACACATACCATTTAAATTTTCCTCCAAAAAGAATAACACTCCCTGGATTTCCCAAAATATCAGAAGGAAATTGAGGAGAAAACAGAGAATTTTCAACAAGGCAAGAAAATCTGGTAATACCTATGATCGGCAGCAATTTAGGCAAATAAGAAAAGAGATCCAAAAATATTCAAAAGTCGCATACTGGAGATGGGTTCGTAAATATTGTATTGAGTCCTCTAAACAATTCTGGGGATTCATAAAAAAGTTACGCAAGGACAGTGTTGGTATTCAAGCCCTAAGAAAGAACGGCGATCTGGTTTCAGATAGCAAGGGCAAGGCTGAAATCTTAAATGCTCAATTTGAGTCGGTTTTCACTAGTGAAAAGGCTATGGGAAACATATCATCTCAATCTAAGTTCCCACTGATGGAGGATTTTGAGATACACCAGGAGGGGGTTCTTAAGTTACTCAGAGAGCTTGATGAAAACAAAGCTCCCGGCCCTGATGGTGTTTCTGCTAAAATTCTTAAGTCTTTCGCTTAAGAACTCACACCGGTGCTAACCCATATTTTTCAGAAATCATTATACACAGGTATACTTCCTCAAGACTGGCTCTCAGCAAATATCTCACCCATTTTCAAAAAAGGTGACAGGGCCACTGCCTCTAATTACCGGCCTGTTTCTTTAACCCCAATATGTTGCAAAATTCTTGAACACATAATTCATAGTAATATCATGCGCCATTTTTCAAAGTATCACATCCTATCTGACAGACAGCACGGATTCCGTCAACAACACTCCTGTGAGAGTCAATTAATACTTACTGTTGATGACCTTGCTAAAGCCCTTGATAGCCAGACTTCTATTGACATGGTTATCATGGACTTTAGCAAGGCCTTCGACACAGTCCCCCACAAGCGATTAATGTACAAACTACGTAACTATGGCATCACGGGAAGAACTCGCACATGGATTGAAACTTTTCTAAGTAAACGCAAACAGAGAGTTGTGGATGGCGAACATTCGCAGTGGGTGCAGGTTAGATTGGGCGTTCCCCAAGGCACCGTCCTCGGCCCATTATTGTTCTTAACTTACATAAACGATCTCCCTGATAACATCTCATCGGAGGTTCTTTTATTTGCCGACGACTGCGTAATGTATCGTACCATCCATAGTGCAGTTATTGGCCACTATTGGGTTTCCATTGGGCAATGTGTCTCGGCTTCATATCGCATCCTTTAATGGTCTATAATATTGCGCATCATATTGGCATCGACCAACCGCCAATATAGAAGCCAATTATTGGGATCGTTGCCCCATATTGTTCTTAAGGCTAATTTTTGCCCGAAAATAGCTGGTGATAAAACAATAAAAACATACAGAAATCGCTAAAAAATCTCTTCAAGACGATGTTTTGATAAGAACACAATTTTCAAAATATTAGACTATCTAAATACCATTATCAATAAAAATACAATAACAATTGACTAGCTCAACTTTTAAATTAATTTATTAATAAGCAGGTTGAACATATTATTTTGTTGCCAATAAATAGTGATAATCCAAATGGTTCAATATCTATACCAATTGCCCAATATTGTGCCAACACTGGCCCGGGCCCAATATTGCTCCAATTTTGGGCGCGATGAGCAATAATTTGACTGATAATATCAGCCCCATACTGGTCCTATATTGAGTAAATATCTTCGGCCTATATTGGCCCCAATATCTCCATGTTATCTGGGTTGGCATGCAAGAACTCATGATTGGAGATTGCCGACCAGTTTAATCTTTCCCAGGTTTGTCACAGAGCCTACCATCAGAGATAGAATTGCTTGATATTTTTCTAACATCTAATCCTAGCCTTATTGAGAGTCATTATGTACTCCCGGGTATTAGTTATCACGATGCTATTCCAGTTATTGTACATTCCCATCACCAAACCTATTAAATCCCAACCAAGGAAAATCTTATGTTCCATAAGCACTACTGAGTTAAAGACATGACCTCTTACCAGTTATTAATGATTATCAGAGCTGAAGAGTCTCCACATTGAGGATCTGGGTTCAGTTTTAAAATGTTATAACAAAGAGGCCAATGCCTCACACATAACATTTAAATTTTCCTCCAAAAGAATAACACTCCCTGGATTTCCCAAAATACAGAAGGAACATTGAGGAGAAAACAAGAATTTTCAACAAGGCAAGAAAATCTGGTAATACCTATGATCGGCAGCAATTTAGGTTAAAAAGAAAGAGACTCGATAAAATATTTCAAAAGTCGCATACTTGAGAGGGTTCGTCAATTTGTAGTGAGTCCTCATAAACAATTCTGGGGATTCATAAAAGTTACGCAAAGGACGTGTTGGTATTCAGAGCCCTAAGAAAGAACGGCGATCTGGTTTTCAGGAATAGCAAGGGCAGGCTGAAATCTTCAATATCTCAATATTGAGGTCGGTTTTCACTAGTGAAAAGCTATGGGAAACATATACCATCTCAATCCTACGTTCCCAATGATGTAGGATTTTTTGAGATACACCGAAGGGGTTCTTAGTTACTCAGAGAGCTTGATGAAAAACAAAGCTCCAGGCCCTGATGTGTTTCGTCTAATTCTTAAGTCTTTTCGCTTAATAACCACACCGGGCTAACCCTATTTGTTCGATCATTACCCAGGTATACTGCCTCAAGCTGGCTCTCATCTACTTCTCACCATTTTCAAAAGGTGACAGGGCCACTGCCTCTAATTTACCGGCCCTGTTTTCTTTAACCCCAAGATGTGTCAAAATTCTGAACCCTATTCTAGTAATATCATGCTCCCTTTTTCAAGTAATCACTCCTGCTGACAGACAGCACGGATTCCGTCAACAACAATCCTGCGAGAGTCAATTAATACTTACTGTTGATGACCTTGCTAAGCCCTTATGCCATACTTCTTTTACATGGTTACATCATGGACTTTAGCAGCCTTCGACACAGTCCCACACGAGTAATGTACAAACTACGTAACTATGGCATCACGGGACACCTCACAAGATTGAAATTGTCAAGTAAAACGTAATCAGAGAGTTGTTGTGGATGGCGAACATTCGCAGTGGGTGCAGGTATCGGCGTTCCCCAAGTGCAAACCGTCCCTCGTCCCATTATTGTTCCTTAACTTAGAACTTACTACGACCTCCCTGATCACATCTCATCGGAGTGTTTTTTTTTTCGTTTATTGCCGACTACTGCGTAATGTAAATCGTCACCATCCACAATAACTCCTGATGTTCGGCGTTTACAAGATGACCTCGACAAGTTGAATCATTGGCAAAACATTTGGCATATGCAATTTATTGCCCAAAAATGTTTCACTTAAAAATAACTCACCTATCAACTATAAACAGCTCACCAATATAGCTTGGTCATTCAGTGTACAACGGCAACAAACTCACACTTATCTGGGTATCATTTAACCAAGACTGAAATTGGACCCACACGACATCATGCTGTTGGAACTTGTTCTTATTTATGTGTGTTAAAACTGTTTAACGTTTGGTAATATGCAAATTAAGGCCGTACTTAGAGGATTTGAAATATGTGTTTTTGTGTAAAATAGTCACCTAGAACTAACTATGGTCACTGTTATGGCTCCCTTTTGGTGATTAAAATATTCATTTGATTCTCAATTTTACTTCTTGGGAAAAGTTTTCTCATGGAAACACTTTATTTATTATGGAAACCCCCTTATGCTATGTTGAGATCAGACCGTGTTACTTTACTAGATGGATTGCACAAGAGGGGAATGGGGATTCCCCAATAGTAATGTAGAAACCTGAGTCAACTTGTTTATGCTTGAATCAAACAATTTGTATATTCGGGGATTCCCCATGAGTTATAACTGTGAAGTGGATTCAATTCAGTGATGTAAATTTTATGTGACTCCATTCTTCCGCCCGCAGCACAGACTGGTCGTACTTTCAATATTTGAGTTTTTTGCGATTTCCGCCTACTTACTTAGTTCTCGAGTTCTTGGCCATCCCAAAGTTTCACAAATCTGAGATTCCTAATTAATTGTTTATAATAACTGATTTAACTTTTCCTTCCTTCCTCAAATCATCATATCGCGTTTCACTACTGTCGTATTTAACATCGGCATTCATTTACACGTGTTTTTGTATACTTCTATTTTGCCGATCTCCAAATAAACGTTTTCACATACGATCTATTTGACTGTATTTTTTTTTTCCATCGTTTAATTTCGTAAACAACTTTCACATAGTGATCTATTTTACACTCATTGAAAAACACGTGTAATAATCGTCGATTTTTGCAATATACATTATTTGTGATTTCACATCAGACTTATAACGTTGTAGCACATTAGATAATATAATTGCAGTTTTAAATGTGGCTTTATGGTTGATATTGGACTTAAAAATGTTTCTTCCCTTCAAAACAGTAAAGTCTAGATTTTTTCATTTATCTTGTTAAAACCTAAAGACATGAAATGTCGCGAAGATTTTGAATTGCTATGTTGCTCGGAAAACGTGTTTTGTAAATAACGACAGTATGTGATGTGGGCGAACATTGGTCATTGCAATATTTATGTTTTTAATGCATGAATGATGGCTGTAAGATTATTGTTCGAGAGGTGAATTAGCTGTGAGAGTTCAATACTACTCCTGAAATACTCAGGCCGCATTGTACCCAGGAGCTATACTGTAGTTAGAGCTAGTTTTTAATCTACAATACTGGTAGATTTGGTGCTGTATACACAGTGCCCAGGATTTTATAGTACATTGGAACCGCCGGAGATGGAAAGCTGAACTGTCTTCTGGTCTTCTTTTAAGCCAAAACTCAGATTTTGTATCAAAAAGGTTCCACGTTTTGGTCCTATATTAGACATTAATCGGCAGACTGACTGGTGTCATATACCTGTATTGTTTGCAGAATATTAGTGTCGTCGAGGGAAAACCACGTCGTCTTGAACTGCGGGACAAAATTACCTTCAATATTCAGAAGTTCCTATGGATATTGTTTACCCTTGAATATTATGGCAGGCTGTAATTTTGGAGTCTTCGCTCTGAGAACATACGTCCGTTGGCCGGCAACGCTTTATTTGCTTACATCTGGGACACTAGTACTAGAACCCTCGTCCTACCTTATCCAATTTTTGTAACAAATCCCGAAGGGGGGGGGTGGTTACACCCTCGTGATTTTCGTTACTGAACACCACCCGATTCTGTAAATTTGGTACCAAGGATAGCTTAGAGTTTCTTCTTTCCATTGGACCAAATAGTACTAACAGCCCCATTATGACGTCACCATACGTCATATGTTGAGGAAAGTCGAAATACTGAATATGGGTGGAAATTGGATCTTTTCGCAATTTTTAAGCGACTCAACACCCATTATATCTCAACGGATGTCATTATATAAAACTATCATTTCCCATCAGTATAGTCCAAAAACCGCATGAAAATCTGTTTTCCTAACTTTTTGGCGAAATTGAATTTTCCACTGTGTGTGTCTATGAAATGGCATTGGCTGACTTGCGAACTTTAGGACGTCATTGTCCGTAATGCTAGGCATGTTTGGTACTTTTTTGGTATCAATGGAAATAGGAAGGACCATATCTATCTATTGGTCCCAAACTCAGTGTCTGTGATGTTCCTGATTTGTGTTAGGCATGTTGGTACTTCTCTTCCGGAGGGGGGTTCCCCCTATCGATCCCTTTGGGCTCACCCCTGTAATCTTACCTATACCCCGTGGATGTTTGTTTTTGGATTAAAATGATCGGGAACATGTCAATTGACAATTACATTAAATTGCCCCAAAAAGGGGGTTTTAGCAAGCGTGAAAAACCTTAAAGGGAAGGGGGGGGGTGGTACCACCCCACCCCGTCGGTAGACGAGGGAATAAATATAACTAAAATCTTTAACTGTAATACATGTAGATTGTTTTGGACATACAATTCTAACCAACCTGATTAAAATCATTAAATCTGTTTTTTACCGATTTATTTCGATAAAATTCAGATCAATTGTCACAGGCTATGTGTTAAAAGTATTTTCTGCTGGCCTTTGTATGTCCACGAGACATCATAACATCACCTATATGGCCAATTCCCAATTTTGAGAAGGGATCTGAAGTTTTTCGTTTTGCTGCAGTTTATCTTTATGCAGTATATCTTCCAGCAGAGCAAGTGCTCCAAGGAACCATGACTGTTATAACAAAAAGTGATTTTCTTATAAACTAAGGATCCGACTTGCCTTACCTATTTCAGCAGAGTGTACTGTATAACGACGCTTTGTGTGGTGTGTGTTTGCGTGCGTGCGTGTGTGGTCTGGTTTTGTATTCTGTGTTTCTAGTACATTTTTTTTTTATCAAAGTATAGACCATTCCCGGAATAAATTCGTTCCATTCCTATTAAAGACCTATTCCTGGGAAAGGTCATAAACTTTGAAAATTACGTTTCTTAAAAAAAAAGAAAGAGTCGTTTCTATTTCCCTTAGACCTTCTAGTTCCTGGATATCTATACTTTTTCATTTTTTTATAAAGCTCTATTTTTGGCTTTGAGCATACTCATTCAAAAGATAGGAGATCTTACAATTGAATAATTATTATTATTATATTATTAATTATTATTCATGGTTTATTAGATTTGCATTGTAGCCCAAGGGCTAAATTAGAGCCAACTTTACATTAAAATACATTAAAATTGCAAAACATCCCACCATAAATTCCTTATGATGCGAAAAATACAAATATACAGCATTTAAAACTGGCACATTTTCACAAAATATGAAATTTTCTTCAATTTGCTCTCAAATGTAGTCTAGGCATTGGAATAACAAAGATAATTTTACACCTAAAAATAACATACCCCAAACAGATAGGACATTGATATGAGGATAAAGAACATCCACAGGTAATTTGTAGGCCAACTTTTAAGTTTCCATAACTTAATTAACAAAGTGTATATTACATGAATATTTTGACTCGTACTCCTATATTAAAACCACAAAGGTTTATAAACCGGTGTGAAAAACATATATAGGTCCGGTAGGAGCCATAGTCCTGGGCCTCCATAGACGATAACGGAATAAGCGTGAAAGTAATGTTTCGTAAAGAGTCAACTGAATCGATTGCCCTATTGTTCACCATTGTTCCCGACGATCTGCTGACATGGTACTTCTCACAAACACCGGTCAAACAGTGGTGAATACGGGAGAAGACATGCATACGGATTCGTGTTCTTGTGTTTAAAAAGGCCTTTTCGTCGTCTGCTGTATTACGCGTCGCCGGCGACGTTAAATTTTATAAAATCGTTCTTTTTACCCTAGGAAGCTGATTGGTCTTAATCATTTCGGTGAGGGCTTTTGTATTAAAAGATTTACAACCATGCAAAAATATCGATTTTGAAAAATTTTGAGGGCGCACTATTTTTCAAATGTGCCCGTGTCTCTTTAAAACAAAGATGGCACATTGCACTCTATAACTCCCGAAATCCCCAACCACCCACCAGCCCGCCCAACCCAACCCACCACACCCACCTGCACGCACACCTACACACAACCAAAACCAAAACACACACATACACATATACCCCTCACACACATACACCCACCCACTTGCATACTACCCAAACTGTAAAGGACAGACAAAATTTACAAACCCAAACATCAGATAACCACTTTCACCCAAACGACATCCCATCATAAACTCAACAACCCATTATACAACATCAAAATAAATAACTCATTATAATAAAGCATTACAAATGAATTCAGTAAATAAAAAAACAAATAAAACCAATTGCCAACTATATGCAAGTAACCTGAATATCGTACATTGAATCCTTTAAAAGCCTAACAAAGTAGGGAATTGTACTGTTTTTGTACTTTCTGTTCTGTACATAACTTGGGTAAGATGATTAGTTCTGTGGTAATATTGCACTTTATCCTTGACTTTCAAGGGTAGCCATTGCAAAAAAAACATCAGAGTTGTTACATTTTTAAAACGGCAACTGAAGACACAATTTCCCCCTACTTTCTTTTAAAGTAATCAAATTACACTGTTTGAATGCTTGATCATACATTGATAATCATGGCCAAGAATGATCCTAAGGGCTCTTATATGGACCCTCTCCAACATCACTGAACATAGCTGATTTGTGCATAGTCATGCCAGCTTCCAACGGGTACGTCATACTCCTAATCGGGGCGCACAAACCCTCTTATATTGTTATTAGGTCATCAACACAGAGGTTGAATTTCTTTCACAAACTCAAGCATATATACTTTTGCTGGCTTGGCGAACAACTTCGAAAGGTTGAGATCCCATTTTAAATCTGAAGAAATAATGACTCCTAAATTTTTACACTATCAACAATGTTCAAATGTGTTACTTCCACACATTTTCAATGGTGTCAGAAAAAAAAAAAAACATCTAACCGATTCTCATGACGCTAACACTCATATTACGCATTTGTCAGGATTGAGCTTCATATCATTCTGAGTATCCCAATCACAAAACTCGTCAAGAGTTGAAAGAATGAACATCGCCATCAGGTTTTATATATAGGAGGTGATATTTTGCGAAACAGATTTTGTTGGTAGATTTCCACTGAAATATTTGATGTTTGACCTGTGCAATGCTTCTTCTTCGTCAAATACCTTTCATTTAAACGATTGTTTGCATGATGGTACAGTTGATGTTACAGTAGTTATTTAGTGCTTATGAAATCTGTTTCGCAAAATATCAGGTCCTATATAGGAGGTGATATTTTGCGAAACAGATTTTGTTGGTGGGTTTCCACTCAAAGATTTGATATTTTTACTTCTCTTAAGTTCTTTCTTTCCAAAACCCTTTCATTTGGATGTTGGATGCTTGTTTGCATGAGGGTACAGCTGATGTGGTTATTTAATGCAAAATATCAGGTCCTATATAGGAGGTGATATTTTGCGAAACAGATTTTCTTTGTACAATTTGAATATAAATAAACTTGTAAGATTCTTCTGAAATACTTTCACTAGTTTTTTGAGTCAACATGACATTAGTTGTAATCACATTTGCGTCTTCCCAGTGTTTAAAAATATTTCATAAAATTACCCCTCTTCCCACCTTAAAAAATCTGTTTCGTTTCGTTGCGCGAAATATAATAAGCCTTTCGTGATTAATGATTGATCAGATTTCATTTATGTGTTAAAATCATTGTTTTGAATTTATATCTTGGTCAAGTCAATCTTCTTACAAATAGTCATTGTGAATTTTGTTTTATGAACCACGGGAGGTTGCTTTTCTGACCTTGGGTACGTCCCGTAACACTAGATTATATTAATTGTGTGGGGAAAAAACACGCAATTTTTAAGGGCATCGTAAGCTCTTGTCAGGCACATATTAATATCATCTTTCCTTAATTCCAAGATGTCAGCCAATATGGACGTCTTCAAATGTCGTTAAACTCTACAATTTACCATCTGGATATATTTAATTATAATATGCGGAAATCACGTTAAAAAGTACGAATTTAAGTATGAAATAATATGACCTTGACAATTAGAAACTTATATCTGGTCAGGGTTCGCCAGTTTCTTCCACAGGCGGAAAAAAACCGCGGTTTTTTCCACTTGGAAGAAACTGGAAGAAACGGGTTTCTTCCACTGAAAGCGGAAGAAACTAAAAAAGTCATTTAAAAATTTTCTATTTTAAAGCAAATGACTTATAGTTTTTGGTTTTATATTATACAGTGAATGAAATATAGTGAAATAATTCAAAATAACCATTTAGGGACCCCCCTACCTACCCCATGCAATTGCATAATCAAACTCGCATTTATTCACAAGGCCTAAATATAAAAAAGTACTGGAAGAAACTGATTATCACTTTCACACCAGCAAGGCCAAGCAGAGTCTCCTTGTAAAGACTTGAACATCTTCAAAATATGTTATAGTCTTCCTAACCCAGGTTCTCCCAATATAAGCATTACAACAAAAGAACACTTAATGGTTGCTACTTTTATGATTTGTATTTTAAAATTAACAAATTGGCCATACAGATTTTAACAGCTTTTACAATTACAACTGTGATAGTATAAATGTGCACATGGAAAGACTTGGAAATAAGTAACAATTATCATCTGTATAATTTGATAGCAAGTCAAAACAAAATTGTGAACACATTTTAATATATACTTGCAAGGTATACTAACATGCTATAAACTTGTAAATTAATTTTGAAAAAAAAAAAACAAATTGTAAATTTAAAGTAACTAAAGTAGCCTTGATGATTTGAAGTGCAAAGCAGATGAATATGGTGAAATTCAGTATGTTGTTCATAATACATTCTTTATTTTCTCCAGTTTCTTCCAATTTCTACCAGTTTCTTCGGAAGAAACTTGAAGAAACACCTTTTTTTTTTCTTTCTTCTTCCATTCGCCGGAAGAATAGGTTTCTTCCGGAATTTTCCGAACCCTGTATCTTGTTTGTTTGTTTGTTAACATACTTGAAATAAAAAATTATGGCAATATGCTTCCCGTTCCAAGTTCTTAAAAAACCTACCAAATGCCATTTTGTATAGACTTGAACACCATCTTGAAATTTAGCCTGAAAAAAATAAAGTAATTTATATAAATATATAGTGACAAAAACATTTCTCATACCTCAATCTATATACTTTATAATAATTTTTGGATGATACATAACTAATATAATACAGACATCATGGTAATTTGTAGGTTTTTAAAAGTCTACGCAGACGTATTGGTTACCATCTGGGATTTCGCCATTGTTAATCCACACGTAAGTGCCAGGCCGAGTTTCTGATGATCAAGGGAATAATCTTACACTTTATTATACACACTTTGTAATATTGTTTTAAACGATATAACCAAAAAATTACATTGAACCATTGACGACCCGGTCGTTTTAGCCGCCATCTTGAATTTTGAAGAACGCTATCAAGATGAGAACGCCAGATATGATTTGTAATGGTCAAAGAAATATACTTTGTTACCGACCCTTTCAGTTAAACTTTCATGGTACTTGAGCGTGTTTTCTATGATTTTTGAAATTACATCATATTATGTGCATAAATAAAAATTATTGTAAATGCTCAAGAAATTGCACATCCGATTTTTTTGATAAAAGGGTTAAAAGTGGTATGTATAGTTGGAATCCAATAAAATTAGAAAATAAAACACTAAAGGCCACGGGGACCAGTTTCCTGCCTAGGCCATGAACTGAATTGTCTTTTTTTGGTTGTTGCGTGTGGCATCACACACAATTCCCCGAATTCCTTAGTCCAATGATATGCGATCACTTCCTTTGTATAGAGTGACGCAATATGTCCTAATAAAAATACATCTAGTCCGGTATAACGTTCCATGTGACCTTACAGTTGAGTATGGGTCACACATTTTTTGCTGAAAATGAAATTAGTGTGTGTAAAATAAGAATCTGCCAGGGTGCCACCGGGCATCCTTGAGCATTTTGAGAAATCCAAGATGGCGTCTGCCATAAATTGATAATTATTATTCTAGACCTATTTACCTCAGTTTTCCGAACTGAAAGCTTATAAATTTCAGCCATTTTAAGTGGACCTTGGTACAATAGTAGATGCGCTAAATGAGTCAATCTGTAGTTTTTTTTCTTTTCTTGCCGACATATTCAGAAAATTTATATTCCTTAAATAATTAATGGATACATTGTTTTAAAACTGTATGCAATTTAGATGTCGCGTAATGTCCCCAAACAAACCGTGGCCGGACCTGACCGTTTCCTTTCCAACATTCTTGCAAATTGAACATTGGCAACTGTTGATAAGATATGTGGCGTCCTATGTGCCAAAAATATTTGCTACAACGCTTTCCTCGTTGTACCAAAATGACGTAAAACGAAACGGCCTTCAAATGAGACAAGGTTTATTGTATTTCCATATACCACCCCCAAGCGTTCATTTTAACCCGCGAGAAAGAGCTGGGAATACGCACGATGGTTCATGGCCTTGCTATAATATATAACAATGTCAGTACCGTAGCATCCCATAGGAAATTAGGCAAAACATTTGGGGAGTACGTTGGTGGTCTTGTGAGAAAGCGCAGGACTCATGGATCATTAGCCCGTTAAAATCGTGAGTTCGAGTCCCACTGTGGTCAACGTGTCTTGTGTCCCTCGGCAGATTCTAATTCAATTGCCCTCGTCACCCAAGGCGAATCTGGGGGAGCTTGTTTTTTGGGGAATATTCAATCTAAAGTGCTGATTGTTATGTGCGCTTGGCCGGCTGCTTGTTTGAAGCGAAATGATTTTTACGATTTCCTGATGGCGGGCGTAATAATGATTGGCAACAGCGCTTTGTATCTTGTGGAAAAAGCGCTATATAATGTCGATATTAATTATATTTTTTGTGTTATTTCGTGACTTTCGTATGTTCCTGTAATTTATTTTGATGGATTCTGAAGAAAATGCTGTAAATTGAGAACTGAAAAAAATCAGAGCCGGGTCCGTTTCTTAATATAGCAATTTTATTTGAGGCACGTTTTTAGCCTCGACTTTGCATTCTAAATCTGTATCATTTGATTTGTTTTGAAAAAATGACAATTTTACATTTAATATGAAAGGGGCACTCATTCAGTGATTTGCTAAATCAGAAATCGGAAACAATCATCAAAATCACATTTGTGATTTTGTAACAAAGGACGGTATCCCAACAAACCCTGCAAATTAAAGGACCAGAAGCAACCCAATAAAGACAAAATCGGAAATTTGGTCATTACGGTCCGTACGAACATCTATACACACGTAATTGAAGGGATTCATATTTTGGAACACTGCGTTTTTCTTCTTCTTTTCCTGTCATTCTACAGGCGGCAAAAGAACTTTACGAGAATTCTACAGATTTATCCTTCACCTTTTAGCTATCCCTGGAACTTTCAAATATTTTGACGGTGGTCTTTCGGATAAATACTGATAGTGTCTTTCACCATCACAGACTCTCCAATGCCCTCATTTTTTTTTCAACAGGTTTCCTAATGCGAATGCTATCCTCAATATGCAAACTAGGCTGAATGTTAATTCCATTTGATGCAAAATAGACTCTTAGGTTTGTCAATGCTATTTGTCACCTAACCTAATAAATTTGGCCAGCTGTGTTTTATTGCTTTTCATCAGGAGGGGGGGGGGGGGTTTAGGCAAGCTCCTGGCTCAGGATCTTGTTTGGGATAAATTCTAATTTTGGTTGGTATTGGCAGAATAGTCTATAATTCATGGCCTTAATTACATACATTTTGAAATCAAATTTAACATTTATTTAATTATTTCCACAGGCAACAGAATGTAAGCAAGGCAGTGGGTCTTTACTCAAGGCTTAGCAGATTAAAACCATTTTTGTGTAATTTTACAGGATCTGGTGTCGCTTGTGAGGTACATTTGCTTATTCTTGTAATGTTGTACTAATTTGCCAAGTAATTTTATTTTTTGTCTAGGAAACATTGTGGAGCTCTAACAAATACTTGTAGCATTTACTCCAGGTGTTTAAATATACTAAGTTTAATTGTAGGATGGTTCTGCCTAATAATATATTTATGTGCAATGTGGAAGATGAGTACAATATACGCTTAGTAACACAGTATATCCTTAAGCCCGTTAAAATCGTGAGTTCGAGTTACACTGTGGGCAACGTGTCTGTGTCCCTCGGCAAGATTCTTAATTTCAATTGCCTCGTTCACCCAAGCGAAATCTGGGGAGTGTTGGGGAATATTACAATCTAAGTGCTGATTGTTATGTGCGCTTGGCCGGCTGCTGTCCTAGTTGAAGCGAATGATTGTGACCTTTCCCTGATGGCGCGCGTAATAATAATTACAGCGATTTTTGTAAAAAAAACAAAAAAAAAAAAAAAAACAGTGGATAACAGCGCTCTATATGTCGATATTATTATATTTTTGTTGTTATTTTCGTGGACTTTCGTGTATGTTCCTGTAATTTATTTTGATGGATTACGGAAGAAAATCTGAAAATTTTGATACCTGAAAAAAAATCAGAGCTGTCGTTTCTAATAGCAATTTATTTGCGGCAGGTTTTTAGCCCGACTCTGCATCTAAAATCTGTATTATTTGATTTGTTTGAAAAATGACAATTTTACATTTAATATGAAAGGCACTATCAGTGATTTGCTAAATCAGAAAATCGGAAAAAATCATCAAAAAATCACATTTGTGTATGTTTGTAACAAGTACAGGTATCCCAACAAACCCTGCAAATGAAAGGACCAGAAGCAACATAATAAGGACAAAATCGGAAATTTTAGTCATTACTGTCCGTACGGACACTTTATTACAACACGTAATTGATGGAGTCATATTTGGAACACTGCCGTTTTCTTCCCTTTCTGTCAATTCTTCAGGCGGCAAAAGAACTTACGAGAATTCTACAGACTTATCCTTCACCTTTTAGCTATTCCCGGAAATTTCAAATATTTTGACTCTTTCGGATAAATCACTGATAGTGTCTTTAACCATCACAGACTTTAGTATGCTAGTTTAGACATTATTACTCCTATTTCAAACAATTTCAAAGATGGTTACAACGCGAAATCCAACAAAATGTACCTTGACCAAATCTATTTTACACTTTTTTCAAAGCGGTCATTCGAAGTCAGTGAGTTGCTGAAAAGAAAATACGAGAACTTACGAGAATTCTACAGACTTATCCTTCACCTTTTAGCTATTCCCGGAAATTTCAAATATTTTGAAAAGAAAATACGAGAACTTACGAGAATTCTGATAGTTCATGTTATGTAATGTGTATTTTGTTTTAGGGGGTAGTCACAGCTGGCCTTATTGGCCTTTCGACTACTTCTTCCATAAATTGCCTCATTTCTTTGTATGTGTATGCATTAATTTGTACTTTTTGTGTATTTTATGGAAATAAAGATGATTGATTATTATAAGCAGTATTTCTGTGACTTGCGCTTTGACTGCATACGGTTACCATAATGGCCACGATCGGAATAATGAATGGAGAGTTACAATGAGTGAACCACAGAAGATAAATTAATATATATATAATATATAGGCCAAAGAAATTGATAACAAAGCGGGCGTTGCATACTATCGTAAAAGGAACTTGCTGTGTAGTGTGAATGGGACTCGAACCCACAACCTCTCTGTCAGTACAAGAGCACGCTAACCAATTGCGCCATCACAACTTGATGGATTTCGTTCGAGTTTCTACATCACTAGTGTTCCACCGCCTTATTTCTATAACAAAAATCACATCAGATTCGTGTCAACTTACCATTTCTTACGTATATAGGCCTATAATTAATTTAAGTTGTCACATTCGAAAAAGAATGATGATCGTCTGAGTGAGGGCGGCAACTACGTGACGTCGCAGACTCGCAGGGCCCACTCCGAAAAGAGTGAAATTTCAAACCCTTTGAAGAGTATGCTTTTGTTGAAATCTTTTCTTGATAATGTAAACAAATAATAAAAATTTATCATTTTGTAAATAATCAAGAGAAAATTTGATCAAATTAATGTTTTTTGAAAGGTGTGAAATTTCACTCTTTTCAGAGTGGGCCCTGTAGCCACTCTAAAAGAGTGAAATTCACTCTTTGCATTTAGAGAGTACATACACGTGTCTTCCAAGATGAAAGTGCCCCGGGGGGTGGACATACGTATATGCCATGTAAATGAGTGCCCATCTCTAGGAATTTGAAAATAGGGTTGACCTAACTGAGAGTCATTACACGTTTATAACACTGGATAAGTTCTAATAAATTTGTACTTTGTAACATCACATATATTGACATAAATTAATTGAATTAGGTAACAACGAGCCCGACGCAATTCTTTTAAATATTTGCGCCCAAGTTTGGTTTAGTTAAATGTTCTATTCACAATTTGATTTGCGTTTACTGTCATTTTATGCGATTCTAATAAGCATGTAATGGCGACAAATCACTAACTTGTGGAGTACAATTACAAGCATGACTAAGGCACCATAAGTATGAACCCAACATTAAGCCATTACATCAATGATAACCCGAGCTAACGATTAGCCACTAGCCATAAACAATGCAAACACAATTCCATAACGCATTCCAACAAATAACGTTTCTCGGAAGACAAAGAATCACCAGATATATTCGTGGTCCATGATTCCAAAGAGGATAGCAGCAATATTTCATAGAAAATTTCAAAGGAATTGTGTTACTAAGTACAAAACAGTTTCCGAGATCCATTTTCAGTACACTTTTAATCTTATACTCTATTTCGAAATACACACGGGGAAGTGTGTGTAAAAAAACTGATATCATTGATCTGGAAGTAATTATTCCAAAATTTCGAGAAATTTCTAGATTTCCAAACTTCATAATACCACTTCAATGAAAATAGGAGATTCCTGGTTGACATCTAAGACAATGTATGTCGTTCCTCTGAAGGTCCGTTCATACTTTCACTGCAATGCAGTGCAGTGCTGCTGCAGTGCCGATATATTGATCACTTTTCTACTGCAATTTGATGCAACCAACTGCAATGCAAGTTAAAACAAATTTAACTTTGTTGCAGTACTGCATTGCAGCATCTTGGGCAGAGACTGCTATCCAGGCAATGTAACGCACTGCACTGCAGTGAACTGGAAGTATGAACGGACCATTTGTTTTCTACATTAGCTTCCTAAAGTCAGGATCTCCGGTGATCATAATTGATATTTAATTCGTTTGGCCTCAAATTAGGTGACATATTATAGAGTTAAAGTAAACAGCTTGTTAAGATTTAACGTGATGATATTTCTGACTTTTTAAATTAATAATCTATAGTAACGCCACTTTCTAGATCTAAATCAGCTCTCCAATCTTGACAAGAACTTTTTTGTACATTCTACATGTACTATAATTACGACATTGTTCACACCACCCTTTTGGTGGTGACACATGACCATATTCTCTCCAATTAACCAAAGAACAACTTCGTCTTAGTACAATTTTGAGGCCTCTAAGGCTGTAGAGTTGCTACAGCAAGTGATCGATATATCGGCACTGCACTGCGCAGTGCAGCGTAGTATGAACGAACCTTAAGTCCAACACTCATAAGGGCACGAAATCGCTGGCCGGGCCAGCGACTCCCTCATGGCTTGCCCTCCCAGGGGCCCGTTCCCCAAACTCAAGCCTAACTCTACGTGTATACTAACTCATGCGTATGTCCTACATAACAGACCTTTTCATACCATTTACACAGTGCTTTGGATAAATTGGTCCACTCAGGCATGACATAGTATACACGTAGTGTTACGCATGAGTTTGGGGAACGGGCCCCTGGTCATATGGAATGGTGGGCCGGAGGCCCCGGGTTCGAATCCCGCCACGGATGTCCAAGTTTCTTTAGCTTCTATCCCTTTACTCCTTCCCTTCCTCTCTGGAGATAGGCTAGAAACCTAAAAGCAGTTAGGGTTAGCAACCTTTGCACAAATCTGTTAGAGCCATACTGATTATATACACAATGGCGCATGCCAACGGCTTGAATTATATTTTTTCTTTCGTAGGCATATTTCAAAAAGGTAAATAACGAGAAGTATAATGATTAATCATGATAAGAAATAAATGCAATAATTTCATTTTCATCCATTTAACCAGAAGCTTTGTTCTTATATGGCATCGTATTGGTATTGTGGTGACTACCACAGGCATGATCCAACAAGGGAAGCAGCCTTCCAGAATGGCCTCCGTCCGGTATATTTTTTTTTAATTAAAGGGATACTTTTCACTTAATCTCGACACTAGCTATTGTGGCAGCAACATGTCAAGTAATAATAGTTTTATGAAATTTGATTTTTTTTTTAAATAGAAAAAGATGCTTAGATTGTATTTTGCTTACTCTTTGATAAATTTACGTTTGTTTAGAAAGCTTTATATGCTTTACTGATCCCAACCAGTTTACAATTATAAAATGCACTTTTCCATCCAACAGTTTCTTCACAATCAAAGAAAAACAACAACACGCTTCTGTCCTTTATAGATCATCTATATATATATTGAGCTGGGTTTACGGCCACACTGATATTTACGTACGTGGTGTGAACTCGCTCTGTCATAATAGTAAACTAACCGTAAGGTATTCGAGTAGTTCAGACATCTAAATGGAGTCGTCAAAAGTAAAAAAACTCAAAATCATCTTTCGTGGTTTATTCGTGCGAGGATTATTCACATTGCACGCAATCGGTTGTACTTTGCAGGTGGTCGAATTAAAAGACAATTCTAGTGATAATTATCAGTTGCTGTGGTTACTTCTTCTGACACAAATATTGGTACTAGTCGAAGCTATTGTGACACTCATATTGCGTGAGAAAGGCGAATGGGATTGGTAAGTATATGCCAAAAATACTCTAAAAGTTCCGCTGAGAAACTTAATATAGGTTTTCCAGTTAGTTTAAAACATTTTTCATTATATTTTATATATCATTAAGTTGTTTTTTGTCACAAGAAAAAACCGCAATGTGCATTGTTTAAAACAATTTCGTCTTCGGTCAATTATTAAACATTTGATAAAAAACACACCTTATTTTCATGCAATTTCTTCAAAATCAAATCAATTTCGTCTTATCAATGGCTCATTATCTGAATGTACAAAGCAATTTCGTCTTTGGTCACATAAAATCACTTTTAGATCAGTATATTTCGTCCCAACAGACAACAGATGAAATTACCCTTAGGCCCACCAAATAAAACAACATGGCTTATTAATGGTTTCGTCCAAAATAGAAAGCAAAAATTCAGACAGAACAAGCCTTGCTCTAAAGGTGATTTGGCTACAAAGATCTGTGATTTGGCTACAAAGAGGAAGAGCGTAGGATATTCGCCTTTGGTGCAAGAGGTCCCTGGTTCAAACACCGGTAGGGATTTAATCGGGTACTAAATTCTGGATTTAATTTCTATAAAAACTATTGATTAAAACTAGTGTTCCGCTCTCCCCCGTGGTTCATTTGGACTTGGGCAAATGAACCACGAGAATATCCCGTCCTCCGGAGGGGACGTTAAGCCGTCCCATGTACAGAGAGTCATACCTGTACATGTATATCACATGTCGAGAAGAGTAGGGTGGGAACCCCTGATTGTCCCAAGCCATCCTGGTCAGTTTCAAGGGATACCCCTAGTAGAGTGGTTAACCACTGTTGGGTATACCTAGGCTCGGTCCTCTAAATTGTGATAAATAAAATTCCACCCAATATTTCGACTTTGTTTGCAGAAATTCCTCTAAATCACCTAGTTTGGGAAAATATACACGTTGTAAAGTTTAAAAATTTGGGAAATCGTTGGCTACTTTAGGCAAATGAAGAACAAAAAGACTGTTTGTTTTTATTTGTTCTTCCTTATCGATGTTAGTGCATAAAATAATATGGTGGCCTTCGCACTGTTATTTCCTTCTTATTTATGGACAGTAAAAACAATGGCTGGTATTCTGAAAGGGAGTCTAACTTTAGATCTGTGTTTAAATCAGGTTAGTCCTACACTCTACACGAGGGGACATTTTTCCTTTCAAAATATACTGTGAAAGTTAATGTAACGGGTGAGAAAATTCTTCATGGATGGGTTGGAACGGCCCATCCATGAGGGATTATCTCACCCATTTACAACATATTTTTAGAGTATGTTGGAAGGAAAAAAGGTCCACTCATGTAGAACTAACCCTGGTTTAAACCCGGTGTAGAAGTAATTATTGTCCGGCGTACTCATAGTCCGGGAACAATGGTGAACAATAGGCCAATCGATTCAGTTGACGCAACATTAGTTTCACGCTTTATTCCGTTATCGTCTATGGAACCCCGGACTATGGCCCCCGCCGGACTATATCTGCTTTCACACCGGGTCTAAAGTTAGTCTCCCTTTCAGAATACAAGCCAATATTGTTTCCCACTCAGTTAAAGAAATCCTGTTATGTCACAATGATATGTTTGTTTTACATAACTCTTCCAATATTGAAGTCGGCCCTATACTAGCATACTTTTTTTTGGAAACCTGACTTTGCAAAGGATCACAAAACTGTCATTAAATATGGACAGAAAATCATTATTCCAACTAACAACCAAATAGTCCAGGCTACAGACCATGTGACCTTGTTATATTATACATATGTGTTTTCAGCAGTTTTTCCTGCTGAATCTGTATCCAATGGGTGACGGACGAAAAACCTTGAGCATTTTCGAACACACGCAAATATTCAAAATGGTCATCAAAACACTAAAAACTCATCTGTTAATTGCTCAAAGTTGTAATTTTTTTGCCTGCTCAGTCAAAACACCCATTGTGACCAATTAAAATATGATTCATTAACCATCTGGCCGCCAATACAACAAAGCATCTGATCTTTACCTATACATCTGACTGGAGAATAGTAACTTGGTATTAGTCAGAGAGAACGTTATGTGACCGTATAGTTGAGTATATACACACTTTTTTACTGAAAATGATAGATTAGGGTGTGTAGAATAAGAATCTGCACATTGCCGCCTGAGCATCCTTGGGCGTTTTGAGAAATCAAAGATGGCGTCGCCATAAATGATAATTATCTGTTCAACCCTATATTATCAAACTATAGAGTTACTAGATATACTATAGGATCCAATGAACAAGTGTATGGCACTTGTAACATTAAGTCATACTAGGGGTGGGCAAGTATGAACTTTTTTTACAAATTTTGTTGGCTCCTGAAAATGAATCAGGTAAGCTTTTTCACTCAAGATCATTTTTTAGGTTGGTTCCGTGGAGTTTCAAGTTTTGTACATGAAGTCTATAGGGCTTTTCTGCTACTTTTGGAAAAACAAAAAACAAACATGATCTTCATCCTGAATTTTGCTAGAAACACACCAATAGGTGCTTTATAGGTTTAAGCAAATAATTGTCAAAGAAAAAAAATCACAAATTTATTCTCAAATGCAGAAAATATATTTTTTTCAAAACCCTCTTCAATTGAGGCAAGGCAATGCACAGAACAACCAAAACAAGGCCACTATTTTGTGAGTGAATTAAAATTGAAGGAGTCTGTTGTTTTAAGGTCATACCAGCATGTGCATGTGTGGTACTATTATTAACATAATAGTAGCAGGCAACTCATTGTGTGTAAACAGGTGTGTTCCTGTTTCTGTAAATAATTTAAACCAGTAGGTTAAGTTATAGCTGTGCTAATGAGTGACTACACGAAAGAAAAGAAATGAAAGACATTTTTTCTTTATTCTAGACAATCATGAACTTGGTTATTTTGGAAATCTATGGTTTTACAAAGGGAGGCAATACACCTAGCACATGTGCATGTTACATAGTTGTCATTAGTTTGTATGTAGCATATATTGGCAAATAACTAATTTAACCTCAAAATCCCATTGACTTTATGTACAAAACTTAAAATCCATGGAACCAACCCAAAAATTTATCTTTAGTGAAAAAGCTTGCTAGATTCTTTTTCAGGAGCCAAAATGGCCATAGAATCCACTCGTTTTTTTAAAAAAAGTTGTAACTTGCCCACCCCTAGTCATACTTCAAATTCAAAATGGAAGCCAAATCCAATTAATTCTAAAATATGCCCTGACACAAAGTATTTCTGATTCTTTTAAAATTGTAACATGACGTCAATCAATATGGCAGCCAAAAACGTGAACATCTTCAACAAATACTTGACACAAATTTATAAGTATTACAACCTTCAAATCGAAATCAATGTGTCAATCACATTAGAAATGTACCTTAGATCCTAATCAATGTAGAACATACATTTCAATTTGTTTTAATGCGCCAAAATCGAAATAAAACTAATATGGTGCAAAGTTCTCAAAATACCATAGGATTTACATTTTTTTAACATATATTGCACTCAATTTATCATTTGACCCATTTTTATTTATCGGGATTACCTGGTATCACTTGGTTATGATCATATACATTTTTAATTGTTTCACTGATAATTTATACTTGAAGGTAATATTTAGAAATTTGTGTCGAGTATTTTTGAAGATATTCACGTTGATTGACGTCATGTTACAACTCTTAAAAGTATCAGAAATACATTTATTGTGTCTAACAACATAATCTAAGTACTTCATGTTTATTTTTTATAGCAGGTATTTGCTGTTATAGGGCATATTTTAAAATTATTAGATTGGCTTCATTTTGAATTGGAAGGATGACTCCTAAGTTAACAAGTGCCATGCACTTGTTCATTGGGTCCTATAGTATATTATTAACTCCATAGTTGATAATATAGGTCGAATAGATAATTATTAATCTAAGACAACGCCATCTGATTTCTCAAGGACGCCAAAGGTGCCACCTGGTGCCAAGGTGGCAACCCGGCAGATTCTAATTATACACACCCTTATATCTATCACGTTCAGCAAACAAAAAAAAAAAATGTGTATATACTCAACGTTACGGTCAGGCCAAACTTGGACCATTTCTCTCCGACTATATATATTTACACTAGGCTTTAGAAAAATCAAATATATATTAATTGAGACCATTTTGAATTGTTTTCATTCTTTTATAAATCAATAAAACAAGCAAGATAGGCCTCTATTAAAATGCAAAATCATTGACTACATATGCCCAGAGCTTAAATGATTCAGAGCAGTTACGATATCAAACGTAATTTCAGGTGATGATATCTGCAGATGGCATCCTAGATGGGCGGCCAATGTGGCGGCAAATTGTAAGCAGTAAAGGTTCAGTAATGGAATTCACCGCTGTAGGACTAAGATTAGATGTTTTGTGGTGTTTAGTTGGATTATCACTTCCGAAAATCCCAATAAGGACAACTTCAAGTTGTCATTGAGTCGGTTATTTATCAAAATTCCCGTACGGAGCCAAATGGGGACCAATATATTTGTTATCGGATTTTTCGCCGCTTTAGTTAACTAGGCTGTTAAGTGTTCATTTCCCAGCCATATTGTATCCCCATCTTGGATGGTATCTTCATGTCGATTACTCTGATTACCTAATGGTATGTTAAACCGATCTAATGACCTAAATGGATACCACCAATGGTACTGCTAGTAATAGGTTTGAAAAGGGTGAAAATCAGTTATCAATAATAGCCATCTAGTGTATAGGACGCCATCTTGGACGCGCTATAATAAAGGGGATTTTTTTATCAACATTTTTAGGCACATCATCGTCCGTATTCATGGATACAAGCGGCCCCCGGATAAGCTTACTCAGTTGAAATAAATCCTGCACCACCACATTGCCATTATCAACGACTTGTGGATACGCTAAGGAAGAAGACCATTTTTGAAAACTATTTCTTATGGTTTTAATTCCATTTCAAATTTACCAAACCTGCAGTCCAAGTAGGGATCCCGATCAGACACTTTATTATATTGGCGGCCATATGAATTCATTGATTTACGTGGTTAAAAGAAATCATCTGTTAATTGGTCACAAGAGTGTTTTAACGAGCCAGGCTACAAGTACAAGTTTGAGGGAACAAGAAGCGTGGATGTATTTTAGAGGAATATAATATTATTGGAAACCAATTCCGAAAATTTTAGTAATGCGAAAAAGAAGGCTCAAAACGTAGTGGGTTCTTGCGTTAGAAGATGTTGAGGAACAGGATTGGACTGAAAGGCGGCCTTATAGATGTGAAGACACTGCTCTTCCCCATCTGAACCCATTAGCTCAGTTGGTAGAGCATCGGACTAGTGAACCGAGGGCCCAGGTGCAAATTCCTGGGATTCGGGTCCGGAATTTCACTGTCAAGTTATGTTGTGGTGTGGTAGAAGTTTGAGGATTTCTTCAGTTATAATTTAATTGGGGTTTGACAAGATTTCTAATTACTCTGCCCCTCCGACCTGAAAGTAGAAAGTGGTACGTGAAATTCCACTTTTTTACACTTTTTTTTTACAAATTTTAACTATTTAAAGAAATAACAGCGCGATTGTTTTAGATGAACGCCCCCAATTTTTTTTGGCACCGGGGGTTTGCATATTTGGAATGCTTACCAATGACAAGTATTAGATCACACCTGAAGTGAATTAAGCCGAATACGCCCGTCTTTATGAATTAATATGAATGCTTTAGTACTTTCTGTCAGTGCACGACAGAAAAGTCAAAGCACGGTTGTTTCATGGGGAACAATTACGATAGTCAGGCAAGTTCAAAACAAAGTTTGCTGTTTTTTTGTACTTGTTTGTCAAAAACTTTCGAAACTTTTGGTAGGTGGTCTACAGTCGATTCTGTGCAAATTGAGAGGAAAATTCGTATCCTAAAAAATCTCTCCTGTCACTTTATTAATTTATTGAGTCGATCAGAAGCAGGTCAGGGGTTAAAACAACTATAGTCATCTGACTAACCTAAATTCAGACCAAAAATTTTGTTATTTGACAAGGATTAAATAAATGTACAGTTTGTCATACTTCCGTGATCTGGAGATATTGAAGAATAATAGGGTAGAGGGGACAATTTTATGCTAGTGTCTTTGTTAATACAGGGGTCCACACAAAAAGTTCACTAACTTATAGTTTACACTATTGTCTGCAGTTTTGTTACTTATGGAACAAGGAATTTTCTGAAGATGCCATTGTTTCTAATTGACCTTGGAATTAATTTACTACCAAATCTAGTCAGTAAAGTCGTCTATACATGTCACAAACTATACAACAACAGAGGCTATGGCAAACTATACATTAATTACTTTAAGTTGTGTTGAAACAAACCCGATGGCTACCTTTCAAGGTTATTAAATTAAACTCATTTGACGTGAACCCCCTGTATAAACCTTTACCCTTGTTTAAAGGTGTTCCATACAATATTACTTCTACCTTTTTACTCTTAAGCAGCATAATGAGCACAATGAGGTCAAAATAATTCTGTTGCTATTTTTCCTAGGTCAAAATGCCAATTATTAGGCCTAATTATTAACGCAGATAGGACGAAGATAGGCTTGGGTGGAAGGAAGTTTTTGTTCTGACCAGGAAACAGTGCCTCTGACTCGTATCTGGAATGGGTTGCGACGCAAAGGCTTACAACACCAAATAGCAAACCAGAGTCAAGGGTTGCAAAGTCAAGTTCGAATATTTATAGACCATGTTTTCCCGATGAAATGAATGAAACGCTATTGCTTGAAAAACATCAGTTATAATTAAGATAAATAATAAATAATCAGATTATAAAGGTATTTATTTTAGCCTCTGTCGTGTCTCTACAGTTATATAACACGAGCGACAATATTATGAAGGTGCATCACAGATAGGGCCTATCCTATGCGGAAATAGTGCTGTAAGCTGAATATTTTTGAAACTTTTGAAAGTGCGTTTGTCGGGACTCGTACCGGCAACCTCCGTATTACTAGCACGACGCTCTTGCCAATTGAACTAACAAATCAGTGTTGGCAGAGGAGCGATAGATATCATAGATGTTAGGTCCGTAGAATCGTCGTTTCTTTTTTAATATATGATGATCAAAGTTATTTAATTCACTGTTCAAGCTTTGAGTTTTGTTTTATTCTTGAACGAGGACAGCTCAATCTATATCGGGCGGTTATAACACCTGAAAGCTTTTGAACTTAATTCATGGACAATAACAATGGCTCTGCAGTTCCAGATTTAAAACAAAAATCTGAAGTCCTTTGTCTTATGCATACCGGGCTGATTTACTTAGCAGTAGCGCCAAATATTTGCTGGAGTCCATGAATCACTGTGTACATCCGTTGGTCACTGATATTCAAGGAAAAAGGAAATGACATTTAATTTATTTTCAAGAAAATGCGCACATGGACGTGAGAACACACGTAGAACTGATTTTTATAATTTTAGGAAATTGGTTTAGAAAAAAATCTAGTCTAGCCGTTGTTTTGACGAAAGTAAAATAATATTATATGAGTTTCGAGTAAAAGGACGAATTGATGGGTAAAAATCTAATTTTATAGATTCTGGTGATTTTGAGTTATTTAGAATAAAATAAAAATAAAAAGCGCCCTCCCATCCGACCGACCCTACTTAAAAGGTCCATCCCCTGTAGGACTTTTTTGTGGCCTAATGTTTAACTTTGATAAATTAAAGGTGCAACGAGAGATTTTGAGGCACCCAAATATTGTGTCATAATAGTAATTTCATATAGAATAGACGCTGAACGATTTCTTACCGTGTATTTGGCTACAAAAATGTCTTAAAAGAGAGAAAAAGGGTGATTTTGATTTACTTATATTTCAATATAAAACATAGGTTGAATTTCGTATTTGCTCCTATACGAAATTAGAAATTTCACAATTATTGTACCAAAGAAACATTTTTCAGCTTAATCCTTTCAGATGGGGATATTTTTACATCAGGGCAAGACTCAGTACTTCCGATTTTTTTAGGGACACCTAATATGTGAAATCTCTCGTTGCACCTCTCGTTGTTATTGTATGATTACGTTATAATTAATTAGGAGCTCATTTTGTTTACAATTTGACAGGTTTAGTCCATGCATTTTTCTTTACTTGGTCTGTGTTATTCCGTGCGTATGGCTGCTCGAGCTGGAATCGTTGAGCCACCGGAAGCACATTATGGACGAAAACCCTGACATGATGAGTAATGTAACGTGTGGTTTTGTGATGACTAACATGACCGACACGCTATTTGGATCGGTAAGTGATTGCATGGCGGTTATAGTTGGGCATTTGAATTTACATGCATTCTATATTATAATCGCTTTAACACACTTGCACTCTAAATTTTGCAATGGATAATGTAGTTATGTACAAATGGTTGACCTGTTTGTTTTACTCTAATGATACTATGTAGCCAAAAGAACTTTGAACAGACCTCTTTACAAAAGAGTACTCATGTGACATTATAAAAATGGTCATAGGTGTTTATTGTGTTATAGGAAAATGCTTGTAAATTGTTAGAAGACGATTTTGGGCTTTTAATACAAATAATGTGTTTGTATGTGTGGGACAACTATGTGTTAGTATCACTAACACATAGTTGTCCCGAAAATACAAGCACACGCAACACATAGCCAGTATTTATTTGTCCCTATAAAATAAGAACCGGAAAGTATGTGCCTTCAGTTTTGACCCAAATGGCACCGAGGGTTATTTTGTAAAACATAATGACTTATATGTCTACAGAAACAGATTTATTCAAAGTTCTTTTGGCTACATATCAACATTAGAGTTCAACAAATGGATTAACCATTTGTATACAACTACAACTATTATCCATGGAGAAGGAGTAATATATCCTATAATGCAAAACACTGCAGCCATATCTGTTACGTAAAGTAAAATCTTTTTATATAGCAATTGTCTCCCGCTATAAACGCACACTTGTTATGATGGAGAAATGTATCCTAGAATACAAAACATCTGGCAGCTATCTCTGATAAAAGTAAAATTGCATCCTACAAATATTTATGTAATGATTTTCTATACCACTTCAGCACACACACTATTGTTTTGGGGAAAGAATAATATATACAATTCGAAACATCTGCAGCTAGCGATATCTGATAAGTTAACTAATAAACCCGAAGATATTTTATATACCCCTAAGGTCTCTAAAGGAAAATATGATATGATCACCGCAAAAGAGTGAGTTAGCGTTCATTTTTATTGTTAGTCTAGGAGCGCCCCCCCCCCCCGCCCCGTGATGTTTTCAAAAGTGCATTTAATTGCAGTTAAAGGTGCAACATGAGATTTTGGGGCACCCATTATTGTGTCATATGTAGTGATTTCATATAGATAGATTTCTAACCTTGTATTTGGCTACAGAAATGCCTTTAAAGTGAAATCAAAAGGCGATTTTGTTTTGCTTAATTTCAATATAAAACATAGGCTGAATTTAGTATTGTTCCTAGTATAGAAATCACAATATTTATACCAAAGAAATGATTCTAAAAAACAAAACAAAAAAAAAAACAAAAAAAAAAAAAAAAAACAAAAAATATAATAATTTATTGAACAAAACAATTCCATTCCCCAAAATACGAATTCTGTTGTTTTTTCAACCTCCTTTGGTGCAACGAAAAAGTAGTATTTTTAACATAATTATCTAGAAGAGTTTACATAATTCATTCATTGCTTTAAACAAATATTGTATTCTGAAATTGTAAAGATACAATCTCTAGGAATGTATCGACCCTTGAGGGATATTTCGGTCACATTTTAAATAATTAGATGCAAAATATTTCCAGGTATTTTGCAAATATCACCTTTTTGTGGACAAGAAAGTAATAACCAATGGTATTCATTGGCAATAATTGGTTTTTGCGTTTCATATTACCCCTGTTGTTAATAAAATAATGTGTTAATTCATTTTGGTAATAACTAAAAACTAAAACATAATGTGTCATGCTCTACAAAACAGTATTTAAACGCCCACCTGACATCGGAGCCCGGTAAAGAAATCAAGAGTGTCCCCCATGAGAGAGTGTCCTAGCACCATAGCAATGGTACGGAATAAACCGTGACCTTGTAGACGAGTGCAGTGGATCAGCGCTCGCCTCATAAGCATAAGGTTGTGGGTTCGAGCCCCCGCTGTCGCCAATGGTTTGTGCACGGCGGGCAAGGCACTTTACCTCGCTTGCCTCTCTCCACCCAGGAGTACCTGGGTAGAGAGAGGCAAATGGGTACCAGCATATGCTGGGAATGCAAAACAGACTCGCTGTGCGAACCCCCCACAGCAACATTATACGAGGGAGTCTGGCCCAAACGCCAATGACAGAGAGATGGGCGCACCGTTTGCATTTTTTTTGTAGACAAGGCCATTTGGGTACAGTGCTGAGACATAAGATGCATACGGCACTCAATGGAGAATACAATAGACAGATGGGTGGTAGGACACTCACCGACACTGTGTTTATGACACAGGGAGTTGAGAAGAAAAGTCAATGTTATTGAGTTAGTCGCGTAAACAGTACTTATTTTTTGCATTTTCTGCAGATTACCGTTCACGTAGAGGAAATAAATGGCGATCATAAGTTGTCCACATTCTTTCTTGATACTTAGTATTATCGGCCGATGCGTTATTACCAAGAGGAACATTACGCCATCAGGAATTATCCAATCTCTCTGGTACACATTGGAATGGCGGCGGACATCCTGGAATTTTGACTGACGGTTTAGATACGGATGCAATCAGATGTAATAAAAGTTTGTTGGATAGTAATTCTGACCAATTGGACTTGGAGTTACTTCAGTTCCCCTTTCATTTTTTCAAAGTCAGTGACGCATATAATAGTCGAATCGGAAACATCCAGACAAACTAAACCGTGGTCACGCGTTTGAAAAATACTGAAGTATGGTGCAGTATTTGTACGTTGCGCCATGGCAGGATGGACCATTCTTGTGTCCGACTTTACTGTACTATCTGCTTCGGATTTACCACACACTTCAGCTCTTTTCATGCCAAGAATATATGGTTTGATGCTTCAATTTTCTCGTTGTGGGCTCTTCTGACTAGCTGGGAGGATGCTCGAGGGAAAGTGGTGGAGCGCAAAACTGAAATCATTACGGGACTGTGAGGAGATTGCGGTAGTTCTAATCAGACGACATATGAATGGTCGGATGCATAGAGTCAACGGGGAATGGAAAGCGGATTACGACAGTTCGACAGAAAGAGAACAGACTTTTGATACTTTCCAAAGTTCATCGAATAATCAAATAAGTAATGGCTGCACTGTTGGATATCCCCGAAATTCGTGATAGCAGGTTTTAGGTAATCAGGGAAAACGTATACGTGGAGAGGGGGTATTGACCAGAAAAAGCCGAACTCTATAAGGTTGCCATTTCAAAAGATGACATTATTTTGATTAGAAAAGCGCTTAATATTTCCAAACTGGGTTTATGTGCAACAATTTTGCAAAATGCATCCGAGTTGCCGGACGGCGACTACGGATGGGATTTAGTCTCTGACAGAAATAAATTAATGTGAAGGACAAACTTTTTTCCTAAACTTATTTTAGATTATATAAATAGGCCTAGAGATTCTCGGTGTGAAATAATTGAATAAAAGTGGTCGATAATGACCCACCGTAACCCGACATTCAGACTGTGTTTCTGCAAGAAATGCAATTGATCTAATTATATACACTATTCTTAACAGTGTTTAAAGGTAAAATGTCAAAGATCGTGGATTTGTCCACCTATGGCCTATACCACATAATGCCTTTGTTGTTGTCGTTAAAATTCTGCAGCCATTTTCCAAAGGTTTGTAAACAGAGTAGTCGCAGGACGATGGCGAGGCTTATGTCGATGACTCCATGGTTTTAGCCAGACTGGAAAGAACCACACGAGCGCAAATCCATCAGTTGTTTGAGAAATTATCTCAGAAATGCCACACCACGAGCAAAAGGGATCGCAGGAATTTTTTAGGTATACAGAAAGTACGTCCAAATGTCTCAGAAAATGGTCTGCTGACCAACCTTCGAAAGGAAAAATGTAAAGTGTGTTTGGTCATACCCAGAGGGTGTTTTAGTCAATCCCACCAATGCCCAGTTTTGGGAAATTAACCTCAATAGGGTATGTGATCGCTACAAAATCATATTTTAACAAATTAACGTTCTCATTTTAGCCACAAAGCGTTAGTACAATTAGGGAACTTTGTGATGGATTATGAAATGTCTTGTGGGTTTTAAACTTTTGGAACACTTTTTATCCCTAGGTAAGTACTGACATGTGTTGTACATGTACAGTATAGCACATTGCTATGCATCATGGGATTGATCAAAACACCCTCTGGGCTCAGACCAAGCCAAGAAGCATTTGAAAAATCAAGACTATCTTGTTTATGCGCAAGTTTTGTAGTCCAAGATATATAGAAAAACACTGAAAAAGCTGAATTTTCAGGATAGTTTCTGATGATGTAGGAGCAGAATAAAACGTCCCCAAGAAATCCCCTGTGTGCTATAGAGAAATAAGGGGGTAAATGTTTATAGGGTCACATTAAAATGTTCCAATGATTCAAAAGGTACCCAAATTTGTCTCAAGTCATAAGGATTCAAAAGGTTATGTTTGCCCTATCTGCGATTTAGGGATATTTAACTATATGGACATAACTGTTCACGGTCATACTGGGGGTAAATGCCAGAGTGCCTCCGATTTCTTTCCCCCCAAAGTTGTTTCAAATTGTTCGTATAATGGTATATAAACTAAAAAGATATATTTAAATAGACCAAGTAATTTACCGGCATGTTGTAGGGTTCATTATCGCAGGTTTCTACTGGGTCTATGGAAGGTCACAAAGCCACTGCCCTATAAGGTCAATATTTCGAAGATTTAGAGAGTGTGAGTGAGCATTTTTGCCATAATATGACCAAACAACATGAACGAGTAATTTGGATTTAGTTGAATGAAAATCGTACTGTTTTGAAAATGTTACCACACGATGACCTTGAAAATATTTTGGCCTGCATGCCTAAAACTAAAGTTCAAACGTAAGACAAACTATACATTTTCTTATTCAGGTTTGACTAGAAGAATACAATAGCCCATGATTTAGCTCAATTGAATCATTTTAATTTTTTTACCCCTGTATAAAAACTTTACCCCCTTATTCTCAAATTCACACACTGTGTAAAAATGTCCGTAAAGTAAGAAACATATGTTTCCGTAATTTACGGAAAATCTGTTTTTAGAAAACTCAGAATAAAACCAAAAAACATAAAAAATGTTAATTTACCGGAAATATTTCAAAATTTCAGGCCGCACTATGTTCCGGAATTCTTTTTGGGTTCCGTAATTTTAAATTACGGAAAAATTCTGTTTCCGTACTCTGAGCACATTTCTGTAAAATTACTGTCAAATTCCGTTAATTGACAGAAATTTCTTGTAAATTTAACCCTAAAAATACTGGGAAATACTGCTGCCCATAAATTTCCGTAAATTTACGGACATATTTTTAACAGTTGCAAGGGGGATTCTGGTTACTTTGATATATGGCTCTCATCCCAATTTTAGGAAACTATCCTGTAAAAATCAGTTGTACTTATTTATTTCCGCCTTCTGGCTACACAGACCTATACTAAAGTTCCTGGACAATTGATTGCGCCAGTTGATGCCAATGACGAGGGTTGTGGTGGAGTTCTCATGCAGGCAGGTTAAAATGATGTAGATCACACTGCATTTTATTTGTTTAAAAAGTTTGACAAGCAGAGAAACTACTATCAATGTTCTATGCCTTTGCCATCTTTGGCACAATTGGCGAATTTATAATATAACAGGTAGACACATTTTTCAGGTGACGCCAATGTAATGCTGTTATTGTTAAGACCCCATTTTCAGCATTGTTATCACCCAGTGACCCGAAGAGCCCATAATTTGTTTTTAATTACTCCTGTTACAAAAAAGACCCCTATTTTGGGGGGAAATTTTGAAAATTATCACCCAAAGACCTGCAAAGGTTTCACCCGAAACCCCCTATTTTGGGGCAATTTGTCTGTCTCTCACCCAGAGACCCCTATTTTTGGAGTCCTCTGTCACCGAATGAATGCCTCTGGCTTTGGAAACACCCATATCCATTTCATATGTGAGTGCCCCCCAGGCAGATGCCTTGTCCAGAGCTAATTTTGATCAAAAACTTGTAATATAATCTCAATGAAGCAATGCAAGAACACTATAAAAATGTAAAATTTACCTACAAGTTGATTAACCACATGCTGATTAAAGGTATAAAAATCATTGCATTCAAATTTAAGTGGGAGGAATTTTGTGATTAAAAGTATTCTTTTATTTCTGTACGTAACTATTCCTAACATTCCTAACATGGAAAGTACCTAAGTGTTTGTAATATAATTTAAAAGAAAAATGGAATTCCTTTAATGCTAAATTTGAAATTCACATCCTCAAAGACCTTTCTGGAAATCTCTACTATAAATAGCTGGGGATTTTCCAGGTATGTTTGCAAGCAGGATTGCAAAATTCGTAATTTCCAGTATGACGTCATCAGTGTGCTTTCCTATTGGGCAATATCTTTACTATAAATAGCTGGGGATTTCCCTGGGATTTTCCAGGTATGGTGCAAGCTAGAGGTTGTTTTAAGTCAATCTCATAATGCACCGTAATGTGCCTATATTGTACTGTACTAAACACATGTCAGTACTTAGGGATAAAATGTATTCAAGAAATTTTAGGACCATAAAACATTTCATGATAATGATAAACATTCTTTAAGTGGGCTAAAATGAAGTGTACAAGTCAGGGTTTTTATGTGTTAATTATAGGATTTTTGTGGGATCACATGACCTTATTGAGGTGAAATTTCTCAACACTGGTGCATTGTGGGATTGACTCAATACACCCTCTGTGTGCAAGCTAAAGATTGCAACTATAGATAATATAAAATATGATGTCATCATTGTGCCATCTAATTGGACAATGTTAGAAGGTGGTGTAATGCTTATTCTATTCAGTGGGCGTGGTTTATCTTGTTAGCAAGAAATTGATTAGATTAGGTCAAAGCTCCGCCCATCATTAAGGGGAATAGATGGATAGTGCGTTCAGCAGTACGGGGTGTAGTCGAATAATGACACGCGCAAGCGGCGTGTTTATAATGCGTTCTCGTGCATTTGCGTTGGTACGCAAATCCAATTTACGCAGCGTGACGATCACCGCGCGAATGACTTTGGTTCCTTGGATTGAAACATTTGTTCTCAGGGGAGGGGGGAGTGCAATTAGTTAAATGAATAAAAAAGAATGATGTTAGAATATTTTTGACAAATAAATTATATCGATTAAAAAGCAAAAATTACACAATTTTTGCACCGGTATCGTGGTGGATACGGATGCGCGGCATCCCACTCAAAAAAATTGGATGCCATCATTTATGACACCATCTAAGAGGGCCAAAACAAAAAATATAATCTTTTATTCTCTAATTTTTCAGATGGGGTGTATATATGCTACTACCGGCTAATCACCTTTCATGGTAAGATCAATATCTAACGTACAAGCCTAAAGTACAATGTCTGAACTTGGTAGGAATGTTTTTGAATTGTGTCAAAAACATGGTAGATACAGTTCATTTTCGTGCTAGCATCTCTGTAACTCTTGCTGTTTTTACTGCGATTTTCTGCATATGAGCAATTTACATTTTAAACAACATAGGCCTATACTAGCAACTAACAAATGGTAATATATGCTCAGGGCGGATTTAGGGGCGCAAAAGGCACCGGGAATGGCGTATGTAGAGCTATAAAAAATGGCCTTTTTATGCACGGAAGACGCCATAGTAAGTTGCACCATCCCCGATCTCAGAATTCGATTCGACTGTGAAACATTGGGTCTTCCCGGTGAGCGTAGCGAGCCGGGGAAACAATTTGGCGCCCACTCTATTGAGAAATCCTGGATCCATCCCTGATGCTTCTCCCCTTGAAATATATGTGCCCCCCCCCCTACTGCCTCCTAAAAAAAGCTGGTTACGCCATGCTGTTTGAAGAATGTAAACTTTCCAACTTTGTTTTCAAATTTGTGGAAGTGAAATTTCAGTTAAGGCGTCCAATTTCATTCTGAATATTTTGTTCTTACCATTGGCTCCCTTTAAAGGTCCCAGGAATGCAAATATAATTGATGTGGTTTGTGTCACGTCTACATGGAGGGACAAGAAAGCATTCAATATGGGTTGGGATGACATCATTTGTGGTATCATTGGATTTTCAAGGGTAATAGAAAATTTCCAGGTGACTGGTATGACTCTATTCAAGACACCTGACTGCAAATCAATAGTTTCACTAATGATGTTCAGTAGTGTAATTGTTTCTTGCTCTGTTTATTGGAATGGAATGTCCCATAAAGATTTGAAGAAGGTTTATCATTCTCATTTCCTGGGACCTTCAGAGAGTTTCTGTGTATGCACACTAAAAACGCCAAGTCAACAATGCATCGACTAAAAAATGGAATCAAATTAGGGACCACAAAAGGGTCATTTCCACGATTTTAACCAAAAAAGTGGTCAACATTTAACCCCATTTTAGTCGGTGCATAGTTTACTCAAAAAAGGGGTAAAAATGACGCCGTTGATGAAAATATTTTTATGGTGTGTGGTTCTCTGCCTTTTAATGAACACCATAAATGCACACAAACCTATACACTCAGACTTCTTTGGTAAAATATTATTTTTTTCATTGTTATCATCAACTTTTTTTCAATTTCACATTGTGTTTTTGTTTGCTTATTTTACTTTTTTAGTTTACCCCTTTGGCGACAATGATCTGAAAATGGGGGTATTGACAGCCTTAAAAGGGACATAATGGCATGAAAAAAATATGACATAATGAAAAGGACCCTGTAAGACAATTCTGTAAAAAGTGTGTGAAGCCATTTTGTGAACCCACTGACACCACATGACCCTGATGAATTCAGCATACTTTAGGAATAAAGTGCACTTTATTCCGTAATTCAATCAGGGTCCTGTGTGTCAGTCGGACACAAAATGCCACACCCCTGTAAAAAAAACAATAAAACAGAAGAGTTCCTGGGGTGGAGTGGCAGTTTGTGGGCAATTTCTGGAACAGGATACTGACATTATGCCAGCATTTACCACCTTGAAAAAGGCATGTCCTTTCATCAGCTCACCGACCATTGCTCTTGTATATGTGCTAATGCCCGCTAATCAATCTTTCACTTGCCAGATCATATCTTACGACCCTCTAAAGTTCACAAAAAAACAAATGCCTGAATCCCGGTGTGGCAGGATTGGTGATGGTCCGCCGGTCTCACAGTCCGGTAACAATGTGAATAATGGGCCAATCGATTAATGTTGACTCTTCACGTAACACTTGTTTCACACTTTATTTCGTTGTTGTCCTATGGAGCCCGGCCTGTGGTTTCCCCCGCCGGACATTCTCATTTCACACTAGTGTGAAAGCCAGATTGTCCCCGGTGGAGCCACAGTCCGAGGCTCCTATACATTGCCCTATTGGTTCACCCTTGTTCCTGACTATGAGTACGGCGGACAATGGTTACTTTCTACACCCGGTCCCTAATGCTGCCGAAATGTGGCCCCAAAAACTGCTGATACACTGTAAATTCTGTTAGGGATGTGAACCACCTTGCTTTTCTGTTCCAGAAATTGCCACAGACTGCCACCTCCCCCTGGAACTCTTCCTGTTTTTTTTAACTTTTTTTTAACAAAATGTTTTTTGAATTTAAAAATTGTTTTCAACTCGTGGAATGATTTCAGTAAGGGTCCTTTTTCATTATGTCATTTGTTCATGCCATTATGTCCTATTAAAGTAGGCATACGCGTCACCGTCCAGAAAAAAAAAAAAAAAAAATTGAGTGCCCCCACATATAAGCATTTTGCATTAGTCAGCAAGGCGTAAATCTGTTATTTTCATGATAATTATCAAACATCAGCACATCTGGCCGCGATCTGTCGCCCACCCCTTCAAAAACGATTATGGTTGTGTTATGACGTCCTCAAAGAGACAGAGGTCAGAAATACTTTCAAACACAAATAAAACGAGCCTTGTGCACAAGTGATTCCTAATTTATATAACAAAACAATTTAATGATTTAATCAAGTATGGATCAAGAATTTGGTATGTCCAAAGCACAATTATCCATACAATTCAAAATGCCACTTACAATTCTAATCTTACTCAACTTACGTGCAGAGTTCATTTGTCTCCAACTAAAGTAGCGTTTCATTCAACGTTGATTTTCCTCACACAGCGAGGACTCCAAAATGATTATACAAGTCCACATAAACTCCTCAGTACTATATTCCATGGAATCTTCTCAGTCCTGAATGTAACTTTGTCCAGCAGTTCAAGACGACAAGGTTAAATAAGCCTCTCGACTAAACTATATTCAACAGTAACTCAGTCCAAGATAATCCCCACTATTTCTATCTGTCCACATTTGGAATCTTATTTTATTCCCAGCACTTTCGGTTCAAAGACGACAGTA